>JAUUEB010179210.1:0-14072 GCA_032362205.1 Clione limacina
TGCAGCAACACACGATCCTTAATGAAAGCGTATTATTGATTGCAATCCAAGCAGGAATTTAACTTTCTCAATCTTTTCAATAAACATTTTGATAACGTTATATTTTTAAGTAATGCTAACACGGTAAAATAAGGAAATGTTTCTTTTTTTTAAATTATTTTCTCGGTTTCGGATTTGTAATCTATCTGAGTACTCATGTTTCTAGTTCTAGTTATGCAACGTTAGCAATAATAAAGAGAATCAAAATAAAATCAGCGACTACATTTCCATGAAGGTAAAGTAGTCTATGAGCTGTCAAAAGATTGAACGTAAGCATATGAAGGCCAAAGTGAGTGAGTATATATAAAAGGGACGATAGTATAAGAAATTGTACAGGCACAAAAGATGCTGGAGGTTCCTATCTACTGAGATCTTGCCGAGCATCACGCTCAGTTACTTACCACTGATAACAACTCACAAGGTCGATAGACATATATCCACTAAATCTATCTTTCAATACACTTTGTCTCACCATGAAATACAAACATTGAAACGATTTTAAGCTTCTGTCTGATGCACACAAGGGCGGTAACCTTGAAATGAAAGTTCTTAAGTTGATGAAAGTTATCTCTTCTCGAATTCCTACTGTTTAAAAAATATTATGTGACATTTGTATTGCTTAAAGATGCCAAGATGCCAATATCAAACCTTGTTTTAGCTAGATTCTTTTTTTAAATCAACTACCAATAGTTACCAATACTTCAAATAAATAAATGTGATATCTAATTCAATCTAGCTTACAGTTTACAATAGATGGCGATTCAGTCTGTTATCATCCCAACTCCACCACTTGAACAAACCTGTTGCAGTGCCAGATGTAGGTGTGAACTCATCACTTGTTGATCTGACAATAACTACTGGATACTTTGAGGATCCCTTATTGCAACCACAACGTAAAACCGTACACTTTCATTGGACAACTTGAGCGCTTTTAGTTTCAAAGGTCTTTACACTTTACTCAAAGTAAGGGCTCATAGGACTCTACTTACTCACATTTGTGTGACATGTGTGCTATATTGGCGCAGACATGCCAGACAGTTGACCTTTGTTGACATTTTCTCCCGCCCGGTTGTTCCTCAACCCGGAATAAACTAGGTCATCGTAGAATGAAAGCATGTGAAACAATTAATCATTGGATGCTCTGTAAACACATAGTCGATGGGAAAAGTCATATGGAAGATGATTGCCGAATTTTTCCATTAGTAAAAGAAAATGCGAGAATTTTGATCAACGGTAACTACACGATTTCGATTTGCTTAAAATAAATTTTAAAAACGATGTTGTATTAAATAAGGGGTTGTAATCAAATATCTTCAGGAGGTAGATGGTGTGGATTGTTTCTTAAACAAAGCAGATGATGAGATTTCTGGAGTCATATTATTATGGGATTATTTATGCCTTCAAACACACGAGAGTGATACATATTTTAAGGAAACCAGAATGTACTCGTAATGCTTTGTTGACTACATGCGATGTGGTACTAACAAAGAGCAGTGACTGAAGTGAGAGAGCATGTTATATTGTTATGCTTTTAAAGCAAATGCTAAAAAGAGAAGTACTTCACCATAATGGTTTCAATGTATGCGACTCAACTAGGATCTGGATGTTTTGCTATCCACAGAGTGCAAAATGGAACCAAGAATATGTTTTGATGACTTAATAAACAAAATTCTTAAAGAAAACTGGTATTGAACCATTTTACTTGCTTCACAAATGGAAAGAAACAAACACCTTAAGATCGTGTGTTAAAAGAGACACTGACGGTCCAAGCAAAAAGCCTTCAATCTCTATCCTACATTCTTGAAAAATAGGATTTCAAACTCTCACAATCCTAACTTTTGCCTGTCTTCAATAAGAGTTTTGACTAATAACCATCTGCCCATCCCGACACTAATTAGTAACAGATGATTTATTGTCTGACTTATGGCATACATTCTAGAAGTGTCAGAAGTTTTTAAGAAATAATTGTCTTCTACGTGTTTTTGTAGTATCTCGTCTTTATCAAAATGCAGAAAAACAACTTGTTCATTCTGTAAAAAAGAATTGAAAATTGCTTTAGTATACCGTGTAGAATGCTGTAAAATATCTTGCTGAAATGATGTTCAAAAATGTTATAGAAATCCTAAAAGCAAGGTACAAGAAGCCGTGTTGATTCAGCAACGTGAGTCAAAAGGGAGTCAACTTAGACAGACAACACACGGACGAACAGACAGACAGACAGACAGACAGACAGACAGACAGATACAGACACACACACAGACACACACACATGAAGAAAATATACCACTGTACAATATAATTGTGCGTGGAATAATTACAAAACTTAACATCCTGTGTTTGAATTACATTAAGAATAAGAAGCAAACACAATTTGTGTGAAAATCAAATGTAACGTATTGACATAATGTGCAAGCACTTGCGCAGCGCCTATGAACCGGCAATATAAGAAAACACATTGACATTTGATTACAATATCGGTTCGTCTCTGATGTTAAACATGTCTTGCATTAACGAATTCACATTGAGGCTTTAGGAAATGTAGTTATTTACAGCAAACAAAAGCGACTGCTCTCAACGGTATGCCATTAACATACATGTTGGGTTTGTTATGGTAAATAACAAATAACTCAATCTCCTTCAAAGCGCAAGATCACATAATCCTGATTTGATCATCTTCTTATTGTAGCTAACAAGTTTCCAAATGTGTTAAATGTGACATAATAGGCTGGACCTCAAGGAACGATACTAAACTTCAAAATGTTGCTGTTTCTTCATAGTCGAACAAAGCCCGATTGTTCTTTTAAAAATTGCAACCTTAAAAAAGCCAAGTGATATTCTTATAATAGAGCTGATGTCAACAATATGTAAAGTATCAGCATATAATGTTATTTCTGCATTCTAGGAGATCAAGTATATCGATATTTAGCCAATCAATTCAGATGACATAACATTTTCTTGAAATAACCGTCTCTTTAGGTAAAGGAAAAAAGTAATATCTGACAGAGAAAACATGTTTCCTTTCCAAATAAAGATACGTATGATGATAAATCACTAATGACTTACTTAAATTGAGATCACGCGTCTGTTAGTAATAGCACAGAAGCTAACACATATTTAAAATTATAAAACTTTAAAAACGAATCATTTAGTTAAGATAATGATTACAATTTGATCAGCTTTATCGATTCTTAACAAGACTATATTGGAACAATACCAAGTTTCTACGACGGTTTAAGACTTATTACTTTTCTTATGAAAACTTAAATATTTTTTGATGCATAATATCGAAAGTTCAACGGAATGTTAAATTAACATGAAAAGAATACATATGCAAAATCTTTGTTGGTGACTTTGAATAATCAATATGACAAATAATAACAATTATTTAAATGGAAATTTAACAGATTCACCGAAATCTACGATATTTCATGACTTTTTTTTTAAATAATTGAAACCTTTTGCAACTTAAGCAATAATAAAGAAAATCAATATGCAATCAGCGACTTCCTTTCCACGAAGGTAAAGTTTTTCAAAACATTGAAGGTGAGAACATGAAGGCCACAGTAAGTATATCAAAAAGTGGAAGATAGTATAAGTAAATGTACAGACACAGAAGATGCGGGGGTTCCTATCTACTGAGATCGTGTCTTAGCATCACGCTCAGTTACTTTCTCGTGGTAACAGCTCACAAGGGAGATAAACAGATTCGTCGTGGATTGCAATCACCATGAAATACAAACATTTAAACGATTTGAAGCTACCGTCTGATACAAACAAGGGTGGTAACTTTGGAATGAAAGATCTTTAGTTGATGAATGTTATCTCTTCCTTAAATTCCTCCTGTATATTGTGACATTTTATTTCCTGAAAGATGTCGTTTACACAGGTTTAACATATATTTTCTACCAAGATTATTTTTCAAATCAGGTACAATATATAAATTAATACTTCAAACTCATAAATGTGATGCCGTACAACCTAGCTTACAGCAATACTGTCTGCTATTTCTATAATTACCTTCTGTACATACACACTTTAGAATAATACATTGCACGAGCATTCTTCTGTTCCCGAATCATTACATTAAAGGTGTTCATTTTCCTGAAGTGATGATTGTATTGGGTTTTCAGTTGGTAATATGAGGGGCTGTTTACATTATTTCCTATTGAGCACAAATTAGAATGGTTCATAACAACTTTGACAAATATCACGGAAAGAGCAAATCAGGTTATAAAGACTTCACTGAATTTCTAAAAAGACGCTAAGCCTGGCTTGTAACTAAAGTTTAAATAAAATCAATTCAGAATCAAATGTTTCAAACGATATATTCGATATGGTTATTTCTTTCTGATCACTCGTTTTGCGTGAATCAGTCGACGTCTACTCCACGACCGATATGTTTTTACATTCATTAACATTCATTTTAATTCAAAACTACCCGCTCGTGGCCGATCACAATAGTGATAGTCATATGTGATGCCAGCTGTCTGTTTGTATTACCCTATTACGTATTTACCTTGAGAGTATTGATACTAAAAACGCGTTGGTTTTTGTTTTTTTCACTATATATTGTTATATACGCTGATTACCTAACTAATAAAGCAATTTTTTCCACGAAACAGTGACCCAAAGTGACTAATTTTGTTTCCATCTGATTTATACATGTCAATGCAAAGATTTCAAGGAGCTGAACATTAAGATACGACAATTTGAATTGTTGACCATATTAGTGGTGAGATATTGACCTTGATGACGTCAAGGTCACGTTTGACCTCATAACTTTAGAAGTTATGGTCGTACCGTAAAACAAATACTGTTATTTGTAATCGTCTCGGCAACACCTTTTTTTGCAACAAGTCCTGGTCCAGCATGTTGGTTTTTTGACCATTGGTCAGCCCTGGTGGTCAGTTCTTCGTTCAGGTTATTTTGTGTCTATATACCCTAAGTCTGAATGAGTCATAGGGGTGCAGAGAAACCCCTCATTCCCCCTAGTAATGTGCAAAATAACAATTATGAATATGAAATGCATATCAGGATACAAGTTCAATTATCATACTCAACCGTCTATAGGCCGTTTTTCGTTTGGAAAAGGCCAAACCGAAATGATTTTGCCTGAAGTGCTCAAATAGCTACGTTAATTAATTAACCATGCATCTATTTCTAAGATTTCTAAAAGTTTCATTTGAAAGTACTTTTGAACTGCTGTATGTCATAATTATTTACGAAGGAAAATAAGTTGAACGTTTTTTTAGTTAGCCTTCTTATCTGTGGATGCGCTTAGTTTTCTACTACATGTTTGCGTACGAAAGCGTTCCAACAACCGAGATAAGCATTCTAATGTTTATCAAATGGTTTTGCTTCATTTATTGGTTATATTTCCATTGTATCATCTGCTTTTGATGAAATGTATTTATCACATGAAAACAGATCAAGAAACAATACCGATGTCACAAAGTTCTTTCCCTTCTCTGCTTATTTATAAAACAATACTTCGAGAATGAAAGCTGGGATATTTCTATCAGAAAAATGTAGCCCATTAAAAGCAGGGAGAAAGTGGTAAGACATCTCCTCTTAAAAAACCCTTGCCCTATAAAAAACATATGTAAAACCAGGCTACTAATTAGTACTTATGATGAGATGAATAGAATAGTTATATTTCGGGCATTATACAAAATTAGATCTAGCGCACAAAACAAACCATATTTGTTTTAATGTGTTGCAGAAATTGTACTGGTAGTGTCATTTTGAGTAGTGCAATTATGGCAAAAATCAAAGTAATACTTTACACTGGCAACAGGTAATTTCCTTTACCGACACACTTGACGATAGGTCTAATTGCCTGTCACAGAAAAAACGGATACATTTCAGGGCTTATTCATCGTAAACAAATTATTGCAGATTGGTTTTGTTTGCCTGGGGTCTGGTGATTGCCACTGTCTGAAGATTGTATGTGAATGAACTGACAAACAGATTAATTTGGATGACTGTTTTTAATTACAATTATACTGAGTAGTGAAACCTCGATACTTTTTCTGTTAAGTGATATGCTCTTATAATACTTTAAACATGTTGTAAATCTAAAACTAACATTAACTGCTTTTCTAGATAAAATTGTCCAATATTCTGATTTCAGTAAGAACTAAAACTTGCTATCACCGTAATCCTGACAACAATCAACCAATTGATTTTTAACAATTAAATCTATCTTAAATCAAATTGCTGCTGATATTAAGATGCTACACACAAATGTATGGGTTTATAAGGTTAGAATGAAACAATGCATTAGTATACCACCGAATAGCAAATCTAAAGTAAACAAGACATTCTTTTTTCATTCTAAGTTGATAAGTCTCCTAGCTGTATCCTTGTTTGGAAAACGTAACGTGTTAACTTTACTATACCTTTAAAATTACTGAAATGAGTATACATTATACATTAAGGCTTAGTCTGCTTCTTGTTAACTGTATTGTTATTGTTGTTGTTGCTATTCAAGCGTCAGAACCGTTTGTGTTGACATAACTGGTGTGTGATTCCAATCTGCCCCTGTGTTGACTAGTCTGTGCTCTGGTGTGTTGCTTATTTTCATAGTTAGGTCAAACAATAATACAACTAGATGTCTTTATGCCCATGGCCTTTCAAGTGTTTATATTACTTATTCATCGTAAAAAAGTATTGCAGATTGGTTTTGTTTGCCTGGGGTCTGGTGATTGCCACTGTCTGAAGATTGTTAGAAGTGAATGAACTGACAAACAGATTAATTTGGAGGACTGTTTTTAATTACAATTATACTGAGTAGTGAAACCTCGATAATGTTTGTATTAAGTGATATGCTCTTATAATACTTTAAACATGTTGTAAATCTAAAACTAACATTAACTGCTTTTCTAGATAAATTGTCCAATATTTTGATTTCAGTAAGAGCTAGGAATTGCTATCTCCGTAATCCTGACAAGAATCAACCAATTGATCTAGGCTGTATCGACAAATTTATAAACTAACAAAACATTCGGTATATAAAGAGTGACGAAGATCCTTCGACTGAACTCGCATATTATCAATGCGTAAAAGATCCAGTGGTATTTTGTTGATGTATTCATGTTGTACAATTGAATGAATACAATTTTCCAATAACCACTCACTCCCTGAGAGTAAAAATAAAGTAAGCTACAACTAGTACATTTTAGAAGAGACTTGAGATAACATTTTGTACTTATTTCACTACTCTCACTTACCAAACTTCCCCTTGTAAAGGTATGGACACAAGTAAACAATGTTTTTGGGTGATCAGGCATAATCTGACTAATGCACTTTGCCACTATAGAGGTATCAAAAGATAATCTTTGTTTATTTTTATATGAATCTATTGTAACACTGAAACATAATTGGGTTGGGGGTATATCATTATGTATTTTGTACATTGAAATCAAGCAGCTCTCAAAACATGTTTAAATTACTAAGAATAGTCTATATCTAATGATACCTGAAAGGTCATCAAGTGTATTTTAAAAAAAGCAAACATTTTCTCGGAGAACAATGTACAATAATGATTAAGCATTCACAAAAGGGTTTGTTGTATCAAGTTTTAATATGAGGTTATTTCATAATTCTTAAATAAAGATTTGCCAAATATCGTGGCCAGAAGCTCCATGTATTAACTGTCATAAAACAAAGGCGCTAACATTGTAAAAATGGTTCAGGGTAATACAAACTGTGTTGCATTCCTTTTATTTCATTACGAAGCAAACTCGGTATTTCAATTGGTCCCTTTTTATCTGGATAATTCACATGTTTTAAAAGTCAAAATTGAATTTGACGTTTTTATCACCTTTGGTTTACTGTTCTTATTATCAAATTGATTCAGAAATTTGAGTTGCATATATTGACCACTTAATATTTAAGCAGAATAAGTACACGCCTAATTTAAAATTAAAATAAAATACGCGGACATAAGTAATATTCGTAAAATTAACATGAATGTGATATTCCCTATTCGTCGTAGAAGTCAAGTCGCCATGGTTAAAAAGTATGAAAGATTTTATTTTTTTGAATAGTACATACTGACCAACAAAAACCAAAGTTTTTTTTGTTGTCAATCCAAATTGCGTAGCACTCAATAAAAGATCATTTCTGTAACTTGCTGCTGATATTAAGATGCTACACAAAAACGTATGGGTTTATAAGGTTAGAATGGAACAATGCATTAGTATACCACCGAATAGCAAATCTAAAGTAAACAAGACATTATTTTTCATTCTAAGTTGATAAGTCTCCTAGCTGTATCCTTGTTTGGACAACTTAACGTGTTAAATTTACTATACTTTTTAAATAACTGAAATGAGTATACATTAAGGCTTAGTCTGCTTCTTGTTAACTGCATTGTATTGTTATTGTTGTTGCTATTCAAGCGTCAGAACCGTTTGTGTTGACATAACTGGTGTGTGATTCCAATCTGCCCCTGTGTTGACTAGTCTGTGCTCTGGTGTGTTGCTTATTTTCATAGTTAGGTCAAACAATAATACAACTAGATGTCTTTATGCCCATGGCCTTTCAAGTGTTTATATGTCTATGGGTACGCAGTTACTTGAAACATAATTCATATAACAAGATTCCACAACAAGATTGCATATATATTCCAAAAACATGAAACGTTGTTGATTTGTTGTATATATTTTGTTGTTGATTAACTCAAGTGATAACTGTCCAAACATATAATTGTAATTATCATAGCATACACTTATAATAATGAAGTAATAGTTTACCGAGACTCGTAAATTACATTTCAATATTAAAGAGATATATACAGCTTAAAATTTACATGTTGAACATGTAAAGTCAAATTCGGTCCACCAGCAATACTATGGTATTATATTATACTCGTTACTTTTTATCCCAGTTATGCGTATTAAGTTCTTTGTATTGATTAGGTGATGTCATCTCTGCTGTCGACAACATCCAACCCTTTTTTCATTGCCTACAGGCCTTACAATCGGAATACACCTTATTATAATTAACATTCAACATAGCATCTGCTGGCAGCATTCAGACTTTCTTCTAACAAGTTTTCCCGTGTTAAAAAATGGCTCTTCAAACATGACACTGAGACCGCTTATCCGATCACTTCATTATTTTAATCAAATGATATTTCACTTAAATTCATGAGGACCTTCTCATGAGTGTCACAAAATATGTTGCCAAGTATGTATTAGATTGCCTTGTCACATAAGTGATAGCACAGGCCATGTTGATATAATCTTTAATGTGTTGATGGAGACATTTAACACATAGGAAACTTACCAACAAATAATAAATCTGAGAATGGTAAGCTGGGCAATCGTTTTGAGAAATTTCAGAAGAATCAAGCAAGAATCAATGATGATATTTCTTACTTAACAATGTACACTTTTTGCTTTTGTTAAGCATTTACTGTGGTAATTGAAAATACGATAGAATAAAAATTAATGAAGTTAAAAATATAAGATTTATATCAAAGATATTGATGGTTATGAAATAACAGTCGACTTAACGGCTAAATTACATTCATCAACTAGGATAATGATTACTCAGAAAGAGATGTCAAATAAGTTAATCAATAATACGCTTTAAACGATTCAGGAAAAGATTGTGCACGATTGTGAGGTACGCAATGTACAAAAAGGTTCCCGCCCGGCAAAAGGTGCGTACGCATCGTGTTCCGGTCTTGTTTATTAAACAATGTTGAACGCGGAAAAATAACTTTTTATACGGTGATGGTGGGATTTTTTACCAAAAAAACATAGTGAAATACTTTCAAATGTCCTTACTCAGTCAATTATTAACAGATATTTCTTGAATTAAATAGGGGTTTCCATCGTATTAATCAACAACATCATACCACATTTAACGTCTATTGGTTGTATATTTTTTAAGTTATCGTGTTCAAAGACATAAAGACAAACAAAAACACGATCGTCACAGTGTCTTCTGGATGTCGGATAATGACTTACGATCACCACAGCAATACAGTCAATCCCCGTTACAGTGTAAATTTTCGTGAAAAGGGAAAATTGGCACTGTAGTGAATTTAGCACTGTAGAGAGTTTTTGACTATAAAGTGCACTGATGAAGAAAACCTTAGGTTCTTGCTAAATGATACATTTTTCATGTACATTATGTTTAATAAGGTTACACTTTTACTTTTAATGCCTCGAGTAACATAGTTGAATGTATAAAATAAAAAGGGAAAAAATAGAACATTTGTGTCTGTTTATTATTGAAAATATTAATTTTGAAAAGAATTAGTCCGATGTGTGTCCTTCTTCAAAGCCTCTCATATATAATTTGCGTTGTAGCGTGGTTGATTATAGAAAGAAAAAAAACTGGTGCAGGTAAAAAGTCACGTAGTAACGTGTAACGAATTCGCATAGTCCGACATTTGCGTAGCAGCGGGGTTTTTAACAAAGAAATATAATGAAATATCCCGTACTGTAGGCGTCTTCGCGTAGTAGCGGATGGCAATGTAAAGGAAGTCGACTGTATCAGCAATCGACAAACAAGATAATTCTTTTTCTGCCCAAAACAACTTTATTTCTCCTTCTTTTCTTCGTTTTTGTCATTGTTAATTTTACTCTTTGTTTATCGTTCCGTTCGTTAATATTGTTGTCGCTTGATTGTCTGTATCCAAGTATTATTATGTTAAAAAGACCAATCCTTACATTTCTTTCACTTAAGAATGTGACCACATTAATTTTTATGCCCTTTCCCATACTATATAAAGGATTCAATCCTGATTGATAAGGTGATACACCATTCCCTAAATGATAACTTTGGTATGTGACTTGAAGAAAGTAAATATTTATTTTAATGTTATACAATAATGTATTAACTTCTTATGATCAATGTTATCCGTTAAACATGGTCTTCAGGGAAGAACCGACAAATCTTTGAGAATCTCTAAAAAAAATCCTGAATGAAATATGTTCATATAATTTATTCAATGCTGACCAAGAAAAACAGCGAAATTAAATGATTTCACTAGCAACAATGATAACCACAGCGAAACGTCTTTTAACTATATACAAATCATTTACGTCGTCATTCTTTCATTCTTTTAAGAATTGTTTGTGCACGACTTTCCCATCCTCTTTTTACAGTAAAATAATTTTAGTCCTACTGCAATGTGAACCCAGATGCAACAATGAACGCGACTTTAGGTTCTTTAACATTCTAATTGATAGGTGTTGCATATTGAATCATTTTTTGCTAAGATTGATAATTGTTGCATCCACTCATGGTGTTTTTTTTTACTTATATTTGACACAAAACCTGGGAATCATGTTTAGCTTAGCAATGTTATCATAGGGTTCGTCCATTGGGAGATAATTGATGAGCCACTAGATGCCAAATGCATAAAAATGCAGAAATTGACTGCTAATATTGTATGTGATGCCATTGATGATGATAGAAAAAGATGAAACGTTTACGACCTGTAACCAAAGTCAAACAAAGACAAGAATTCTACAATACAGGAAATAAATACACTAATGCCTCTTGACGCACACTCTCAGCAATATTTTTTGGAGCTGAATTCCATAACGGATGCAAACGACGATGTAAAACTAAATTATCCGAAAACCATCGGAACAATATAGTGAAATAATCTTGAAGCCTTGGGACAATAGTGACAAGATGAAACCTCATTACAAGTAAGTATTTTGGAATCAAAATCAGTGGTGAACAACTCAATGTTTGTAAAACATTTTACCTGCACTCGTTGGGAATAAGTGAATCAGTTGTAAACAAAGAAGGGGGTTGGCAAAGGCTTTGTTGGAGATATTGCTATAGGTAGTCACAAAAATCGGCAACATGCTTTAGAAGAAAAGGCCAATGAAATTAGAAGTCACATAGAATCATTTCCAGTGATTGATTCCCTTTATCGCAAAACTTCACAAAATTATCCATCACTCTTTTGAAACATTGGACATATGCTATGTTTGTATCAAGAAAAGCTCAAAAAGGAGAAAGATGATAGCTAACGTGACAACTTATCAACATTCAAAATGTGTAAACTTGCCTCTCGCAGTTTTAAGAAAGAAACGCGTGGCATTCAGACAAAATTACAAAATGAAAAACACCGAAAACCAATGGAAGATGTCCGCACCTTCAGAGATGATCTCAAGGAAGCGACAGCTTTTTTCGACTTTGAAGAAGTGTTGTCTTTGCCCAAAACAGATGAAGGATATAACTGATGATGATGGCTTTGACTTCGCTAACGACGATAAAGTGAAATACAGCTCCTTAACAGGTGGCACGCTGATAGCTAAAGAGGCCAATACGTTAGAGGCTGATCTTTGCCTAGCGGCTTCAGGGGAGTGTAAAAGTCAAGTACGGTGATTGTGACACTGTAATCGTACGATGATATGTCTTTAGTTGTTGTTATGGCTCTACGGTTTGACTCGAAAAGTTGATTAGCTTCCTTGACCTTGATTTATGTGATGTACGTATTATTATTATTACGACCCATTTTTTGGACAACAAGGATTATCGAAAGTTATCCCCCTGTATATTTGTCAGTATGATAGAAGATTCCTTCCATTGTTTTACTACAAGTAGAAACACCTTAAAGGGATACGTTACGTTACGATTGTCCTCCCTCTCCTCAGTCCTTGGTGGCAATGAAGATTTTCCTGTTAACGTCTGTTAGCTTTCACTGCTACGCTCACTTTCCCCCTCTCTCCCCTACTCATTATATATTTTTAGTCCTTACCGGCTAGAACCAGCAGAAGCTGCATTTTGTGCCTGCAGCAAAGGACCAGTTCAGATCGTTTGCCGTAACGTATCCCTTTAAGGTGGGTCAATCATAAGTATATTCGCTATTCGAGGAATAATAACGAACAAGGGCAATGGCTACACCGTTCGGCAAACTTGAAGTGTTTGATCCAAATCCCGACAAATTCTCCAAATACGAAGAAAGAATGAATTTCTTCTTCCAGGCAAACAACGTGACGGCGATTAAAAAAAAAGATGACAATTTTTCTAACGACAATCGGATAACGCTTATATTGGCTACACAAAGATCTAGCACAACCAGATACAATCACAACAAAAACCTTTCCTGAATTGTGCACGCTGTTGATAGTACACCAAGAGTCCGTTCCTCAGTTTGTTTCTTCAAAAACCTTTATTCAAAGCTAGGTCTAGAAAGACAGGTGAGTCAGCACAACAGTTCATGACTGCACTTCAACAATTGGCTGAACACTGCCGTTTCGGGAATCATTTGTGAGAAATTCGCAAGAGGTATAAATAAAGAAGAGGTGCAGAGAAAGCTGCTTGCAAAGTCAGATCTCAACCTCAGAGAAGCTATAAAGATTGCTGTCGCCACTGTTCAAACATCAAGCGCTGCGAAAGAGTAACAAAACAACCATGATATCAATCCAATCAACTACGCAAAGAAACACCATAACCACCGAAATTCTGGCAAGAAATCCTACCAAAGCAACTTCAACCAAAACAATGCCCATCAATGTCAAAACAAAAACAATGACCACCACTCTCGCCAAACTTGCCACAGATGTGGTGGACCTCACAATCAAAAGTCCAGCAAGTTCAAAGACTCAAAGTGCTATTCATGCTCCAAAGTTGGACATATTTCTAAGGTGTGTCTTTCAAACACCAACAAAAATCATCACTTAGAAACCAAAGTCAGTGACAATATTTTAGACAAAGACAGTCATAGCGATACTGAGATAAATCTATTTCTATTGACGAACAAATCCAGGACACGGTGTGACCGTATCAACATAGAATTAATCATAGCAACGGAGAAAGGCAAGAGACCAGAATATTTTCAGGTTGACACCGGAGCAGCCGTGTCAGTATTGTCAGGGGCGCTGTAGGATGATCGGTTGCACCGTCGGGTTTGAGGCGAAGGCCGTCACGTGTCTTGTCACCATGACGTGCCGTGTTCAAATCCGTCGAGCTATGGTCATTTTCAGTGCCTCTCAGTTCACTCAGCTGTTAATTGAGTACCCGACTATAGGCAGTGAATGTCTATGTAA
>JAUUEB010179320.1:0-14072 GCA_032362205.1 Clione limacina
CTGTTTAGAACGCTATGGAGAACAACTGTTCAGCATGGCTTCAAATGGGTTTTTATTGTTAAATATTTTCATTTTTTTTTTTTTTAACGCCATTTTCCAACTGTAATAACAAAGTATATTCTGAAGACAGATAGCCACCTCCATGGGGGATTGGAAGCACCATAGTGTTTTAACACAAGTGTATAAAGCTTGTCACTTACTTGAGATTAGGCTTATTGTTTTGCTCCTTACCAAGTTGAAATTTGTCTCGTCTAAGTAAGCAGTAGGAAAATAAAATAAACAATGTAAGATGACTTTACTGAATATTGTGCTATAAGGCAAAATAATGTTGATTGAATTATTTCATTTGATCATCACAATTTGTTCTGCCTTTCATCTTTGATAAAGTCAATCAAAATTGCCACCTCCCTTTAACTTGAATGTGTCATAAATGATTGCAAAAGAGTGCTTTTGGGAATATAGGTTGTTATGAACACTTGCATTGTGGACAAGCTGTAAAATGTGGCATGTAAAATATTTGGTGGTACTAAGTGAAATTTGGATGTGTTGATATTTTGAAATTGTTTTATGTTGATCTAGGTTTATCTTTATATTTTAAGTTCTATGTACATAAAGCTTTTAGAAATGAAAATTAAAGTAGAATTGAAAATAGTTTTCATAGCTACAAGTATTAATAGCAATGTATACACGTTGAAGTCATATGTCATATGTCATTCACTAAATGCAGTTTGAAACAAATAAAAGTAAAGCTCTCGTGTGGAAGCACATCATTGTCTCATATACTAGCTTACGGCTTGGTTCTGAAATGTCTCACAAACATAGTTTTTACTAAATCTGCAGTGTTTTTGTTCTTTTTGTAGTTATATGGCTAGGGTAGGTGAAAAATGTAGAATTTCTTATCAAAACAATTAAACTAAAGTGAGCTTTTTTTAAAAGGAAATTAACGCTGCAATTCTAATGTGCAAATAAAGTATGAAAGTTAGGTCATTAGCTGAGTTAAGATAAGACTCAAAGTTAAGTTTAGAAGTACTGTATTATTTTATAAGTCAATAAAATAGTGCTTTGATAGAATTCCCAATTGCACCATGGGAAATTGGAACACTTGAAGTATGAAGTACAGAAAAATGTTTGCTTAAGAGCTTCATGCAAGGTATACAGTGAGCTATAACATAGTCAGCCTGTTTGTATACTTTTAAAACTAAAACTATGCCCCTAGATTTACCAAAAGCTTTGTGTAGTCATGCCAGTGTTACGTTTTCATGTGTTAATATAGAACATTTAGTTTGATGCTATCAGTTTATTTGAAATGCCATAATTGTAGGTTTTTGTTTTTGTATTAATCGGTTTGCTACATGCCTTTAATATTAGATGTCAATGACTTGTAGTTCTCTGCTGTTTCTGTTAGAGTTTAAAAAATATATTTATATAACAAAATTAACCAAGTATTCTATTTACAAAACAAAAGTTTGTATTGTGATTAAGTTTTGGTTGTAATTTTGAGTCCTTTGTGTGTAATCGGTCCACCAAACTTTGAATTAATTTTCTTGGTTGTCTATTTCGTTTTTAAAGATAGGTAAGACAAGATTATACCTGCCATTGGAGATGTATAATATACTTGGAGACAATTTTATTTAAACTTTCTCAACCATTTTATATTATCTCTCAGACAGATATGTTTTCCAGCGACCCCTTACATATAGTTCAGATACTCTTTTGATTTACTGTGTGTGACCATTACAGTCCCATTTTATATGTTTATTTGAAATTGGTGTATGTATTTTTTCAAACATTTGTTGCATTTTTTAAGACTTGGTAAGGAAGGTGTATGAAAATATGTATAGGATAAATTAGAACAGATTCAATGAAAGAAGAAAAAAACTAATTTAAGATGACCATACTAACGCAAATGACAATATTACCTGGTCAGTTTAAGCCATTTAAGAGTTCTATATAAAGATAAGTTAAAGCTTAGATTGACCTTTTTAATATATATCTGAATTTTGGTGCTAATCAATCAGAATAATAATTTGTTATGTCAATGTTGAATATGTTTTATAAATACATGAAATTTATTGTATTTAACAACTATTCAATCAAGCTAATTGTTCTTGTCATATTAAATGTATTCTTTTCTCTTTAATCAGCAGCTCCAAGCTACAAGAACGAAATGGCTCTTTTTGTGGAAAGGATGAGCAAGATGGCAGTAGAGACGCCTGATGATGTTGATGGTCAGCTGGATGAAAGTGTAAGCAGCTTGTCTCAGATCGGATCAGACACCAACTCTGACACTGGCTCTGTCATACAGCATATAAGGTCTGACTCTAAAGATTCTAGATCTGGCTCAGAGGGTGGCTCTCTAAGTCGAAAGGATGGTAAACAGTTTGCAGTGAGCTCTGGTGCTTCTGGCCTGTCTAGTACAAGCAGCAGACTCACAGAAACCCTACATGAAGTACCATCAGACTTTGCTGTCACTGAAGAAATCAGTGTTCCCTCAGAAACTCTTCCTCCGCCTCCAGAGTTTGGAGACAAAGGAATAAACAATGAACCTGATGATGAAGAAGAACATTTCTCTGAAACAGTTGAAGAAATCACATTTGCCATTAGACCTGATGTGACTGCTATTACTGAAATCAATCACACAGCTTCGAATACAGCAATTAACAATGAGGTTGAGTCACCAATAGATGAACATAATGACAGTGGTGTGTTTAGGGCAGAGCCAGTAGCTGTAGAATCAGTAGCTGTTGAACCAGTTTCATCAGTGAAAGGAAGTAGGCTGGCCTTTGAAGCCAAAGCTAAATCAAAGGAAGAACCACCAAAAGAGAAGGACGAGTTTGTTTTAACAACAGAAGACTTATCAAGTGTTTCATTCTTATCACCAAGAACAAAAGTTACTAAACCTGTAAGACAAGCCCAGCCAGTATTTACTAAACCCTATTCACAGGCACAGCCAGTATTTACTAAACCCTTTTCTCATGTATCCCCCTCGAAACCATTGGTAATGGAGAAAAAAGGAGGCTCTTTTACAAAGAGCCCTCGAAGATACACAGATGAGACAGAATATAGCAGCGTCAAAGAACATGTTTCACAGATCAGTTTCAGACCAAAAGCTGAAGCTGAAACAGACTCAGTTCTAGAGGAAAAACCAATCACCTTGCTCAACATGCCAAGTATGAGACAATCCCCTCAGTCTGAGACTGTTCCATCATTCACAGATGACAGTCCAACAGATACCAGTGACAACATTACATTTCGGTCAGACCTAGTGAGCTCTGAAACTCTAAACAGCTCACATAAACCTAATGTGGATGTAGCAGACTTTAAGGTGCAACAAAATGGTCGAGATTCTCCACCGCAGGCCAGTGAGAGCATACAAATAGATGGGGAAAGAGTTTCTCCTAACAGGTATGTAAATTTATTTTAAGTTCAACTTCATTGCTTGCAAGTATGTTATTCATAAGACTAACGTAAACTTGCAACCTACTTAATTTCATGATTGGCTGCATTCACAATCTAAATATACTGCATTCCTAACCTTTCATACTTGAATGAACATACCAAAGGCTTATTTGTGGCTGTGCTCGCTCAGCTGTGTCAGCTTTCAAACACATAAGCCAACAAAAGCAGAATGTATAACAAATTGTCTTTTGCTGTGCATGAATTTTGTCTGCTTTTTCTTTAATTTAAATTTCGTGCCTCATAATGCTTTACTGCCTGACTTCTTAAGAAGCGATCTCTGTTATTTTGAGATAATGTAAAACTGTCATGGTATGAAGCAAGAAATTGTATACAAAAATGCTGGACTTAAGTACATTTTTATAACATGATAAAGTTAAAATTATTGTTTTTGATATATAATGAAGACATTTTGAAAATGAAGATTATTTTTGTTTCGGTGCAAATAGTCTGCCACTTTCTACCATCCTTTCCATACAAACAGTTTAAACTTCAGACTTACTTATCAGATAGACAATATCTCCTCTTTGTATTCTTTGCCTTAGGATGCTTTATATTTTTTTTCTGCCTTCAGGTCAAGCACATAATATTTTTTCACCAATGTTTTATTATAGATAGCTTGTAGAATTTCAAGAACCTTGGTAGTTTTCCTTTTTAGATCTACTTGCAGTTATTGCATTAGATACAGATTTTGGTGTAAGGGTTTGAATATTTGTTTCACAAACTATATAAACTGCACCTTATTTACATATAAGAAAATGTTCTTCATTCTCATTGTGTGCTGCTTGCTAGTGCGGAAGGAGGAGACCAGACAGATGCTGTCCAAAAACAGTATCAAATGCTACAATCGCAGATGGACATGTGGAAAAAGCAGCTCGAGCAAAATCAAAGTATGTTGTCGTCCCAGGCTCAGGGACCAGAAATGCAGACAGAACAAATCAAGCAGTTTACTGAGCAGATGGCCATGCAGCAAAAAATGATGCAACAGCTTCAGAGTAGTATGCAAAATCTACAACAGCAACAGCCACCGTCACAGTCTAATGGTCATGTAGAGAACAGGTAAAACTGCATTTAAGGTCTTAAGATTTGAAGAAAGGTTGTTCAATAGCTAGATCTGTATTTCTATCTTTGAATGAATAACAGGGGTCATGGTTGTATTTTGTCTTCTGAAATTATTTTCTTTCTACTTAAAGAAACCATTTATGATACTTCCTTTTCCAAAAACCCTGACCTCTAATTTTTTGGTCAGAAATGTAAAGGTAAAATACTTTAAGAAGCTGTTATACCTACAAGGACAGTTTTTTGTAACATTTTTTACACTTTTCTTTCATTAGTCATATCAGCCGGTGAAATTCCCAATTTTTCAAGGTAATTAAGTGTGCAAGCTTAAAAACAGATGGCAAATATGTTCATACCAGAATTGTGAGTGCAGTGTTTTTAAAATGAAAAGAACTTTCAGAGGCCCCTGCTTTTACCTTTGCAGGATACGCATGTGTAAAAACATGTATATTATATTATTAGGATTCACACAGCATAATATAAACGGTTCTTGTGAAAACATTTCTGTATCTATTGTTTGTGAAAGTGTTATTGGTTTTTGCTTTGATTTTTTACACAAGAAGCCTAATCAATTACTTAGATATACATTGTGTCCAAAACTTAGTTGGCTACTTAGTTTTTCAGATTTGAATGGAAATCGATTAATCAACATATTCAACATCCCTGTAATTTAGAAAATAAAGAATAATTAGAGAAAAATAAATTGAAAAATTAACATTATAATGAAATGAAACAGCAAACGGTCAGCTTAGATGATGAATATTGATATTTATCCAATGACAAGAGAAAATATACACACTTAAGTACACATGTGTTTTGGCTGTCATAAATGTGTCAGTATCCTAAAGATAATAACACAATTTTAAATTGTAATTTTTTTCTCAGTAGAATATTTTATTATAAAGATAAAGCAATTGCAGATAAACTAGCTCATTAGGGTTGGCACATAGAAAGATTTTTTATCACCTTTTTTGCATACAAGTATTTGAGGTTTTGGATTTGACTAAAATTTCATATAGTTTTTTTTACACTTTAACTCTTCATATGCACACTGCAATAACTCATGCTTTTGCTATTGCTTTCATTATTGACAATGGCTTCTTTATTTCTTATTTACAGTATGGCTTCTATGAAATCTTAATCATTGTCAATTTTTTTCTTTTTTGAATGAATATCTGATTACAATTATTCCATGCAGTGGTATATTTTCTTCTTGTGTGTCTGTCTGTTTACGCGATAACTTGAGTAATTTTCTTCGGATCTCTTTAATTTTGGAAGGATGGTAGACCAGACATAGAATTTCTGCTATTTAAATCCAGAAATATTTGTGAAAAATTGACGGAGTTATGGCCTTTTTTGAGTTTTTTTTTAGTTCTCTGTTAATTTAACAAAAACATGTGGTCACATCTTCAGAGTTAAGAATCTGAAATCTTGCAAAGAGGCTCTTCTAGTGGCTATCTAAAACCATGTTTCACAATTTTTTAATAATCAATTTAAAAACAGAGTTATGACCCCTTTGAGTATTTTGCAATATGTCTTTGTTAATTTTTTGAGAACATGCTGTGGTCCCATCGTCAAAGATCCCTAAAAGCTGGTGTCCAATGTTTTGAAAACAAAACAGTTTTGACAGAGTTATGTCCTTCAGATTACATTATTTAGGCAGTGTTCGCATCATTGGGAGTAAGACTCTGAAATTTTGCACACAGGCTCTTCTAGGGACCTTCTAAAAATATTTTTCTCAACTTTCTGAAAAATATGTTTACAGAGCTTTGGCCCTTGAGTTGTTTGCAGGTGTATCTTACTAATATGATTAAAAATCTGTGTATTTTGATTACACTATCCCTTTAAGATTGAATACGGTCAAGTTACTACCTGCAAGAAGTATAAGGCAAATTGTGTAGTTAATTTTTTCATCTCCATGACTTGAAGCTTATTTTATTTATTTTAATCATTAAAAATCTAAAAACAAATGAGTCTTTTATGTGTTGAGGTGTTCATAATTAATTATCTATGTGTGTTCCTAAGGAATAGAGTCCACCCAACCACACAGCCAATTAGGGTGCCCTCATAACATAAAGACAAAAATTCAGTAGAAATTTTATCACAGTATTTGCATATGAAATATTTGTGTTGGAAAGTATATATTAGGGAAATTAATATTTGCATTTGGTTCAAAGTATGTTAAATATTTCATAAAATTAAAACATTGTGCAGAGGGATTGAAACAATGACAATATGTATTCCTATACTTCACTGATTGTGTATTTGATCAATAAAAAATAGTTTGCGTTTTATTAAAACAATGCTGCAGTGTCTATTGCAGGGGACACTGTTAAGAATTATGACATTAAGGTGCAGTTCAGAATTTTTGAATAATATTTTTTATGATATTCAGCAATAATACTTTATTGGATTTGATTTTTTATTGTTTATCAAGAAAGTGAACCTTTTTATCATAACTAATGTAGGTACTAAAGACAACAATTATTCTGTCGCCATATTGATGTCCAAATGTGGTTCCACTGAGATGGGCAGAGCACTTGTCGCTTGTACCTGCTGCTGTTTGGTCACAATATCCTAGGCTCTGTGCCCTTTATCAAATAAATAATTTCTTTTAATATGTTCTGAAAGATCCTGTGGTCTCCTTTAAGTTATATCTTGTGAGGGTTTTCAGCATCTTGTTGTTTCTTCTCAGAGTTTCGCCATCTACAGTCATAGAATCAAAAGTGCAGCCTGTCGTCTCCATTGCTCCACCCCCTCCACCACCACCACCCCCAATGGACGTGATAGAGAAGCCTAAAGTTATCAAAGCTGATGTTGTCGCACCAAAACCTAAAGCAAACAGATTTGAAAGAGTTCTTGACCCCAGAGAGGAACTTATGATTGCCATCCGTGGCGTCCGTGGTAGAGAAGGTCTCAATTCTGTAAGTATCCCTCCATAATTTTCTTAGCATAAATGGAATATAAATTCACTTATATTGGAAGGGAATGTTGAAGTTAAACAATTGTCCTTCTGTCCTTGAAGAAAGTGTTTTTCTTGAAACTTTGAACTAAAAGTTTGAGCTAAGCCTGTTTATTTTGCAACACAGGGATGATGATGGTGATACTGTTATGAACAACAATGGTAAGAGCATGAATCATGATTAGCACCATTATCATTAGAATGCAGATGGTCATATGTCTAAAGATGAACATTTATCATTATCTGTTATAATACCTCTACAAGATAAAGTTTGAATGATAATTTTGATAATGTATTTACGGTTTTGTCTATATAGAGTTAAGTAAAGTAAAATCTGTTGATTTCACCCAGTCTACGGCAACTAATCTTAACATATATGTATGAGCAGTAAGGATGTAATTGATCGATTGAATCACATTTATCAAGCAAATAAGTTGCTCTTGTTACTCCATCAACTCAAAAAATTTACCAAACAAGATTTATGTCACCAAGACGACGTATTGTTTGATTGTGAAGGAAAGAGTCAGACTTTGATTTTACTTGTTACTTCAATCTAGTAGCAACTTCATTTTGCCTTTTCTGTTCACTCAAAGTGCACAGATATGGGACGTGCATTAATGGTTCAAGATTCTAGGCAAGTGTATGATGTGTTTACTCTTGTGATATAATATTTCTTCTACTGCTACTATTGCCCATCCCCTATTAGAGAGACTGACATAAAATGTTACAAGATTCAATGGAAATAAAACGACTTTTTCCTCTTTCAAAAGTACAGTGCTACAATTATTCTTCCTATTTGCTTTTGTTGCCTTGCTTGCTTGAAGTTTTTAGTTTGAAAAACTGTCCAAGGCAAACAGATGTGCTGTGGATAATGACTGTCCTCTAAGAGCAAGTTCAACTGTAGTTATCATAATGTTTGTTCTATAGTTTTAGCTTCAACTGACCAGAGTTAAAAACTGTGTCTTTATTCCCAATACAGGCGCAACAAACGCTTAGTTATTTGATCCACTTTCCTTGCATTATGATATGTCTTGTTAATGACATTGGTTTATAAATTCTGTGTGTTGATTTGTTACTAACATTATCTTTTTCTTTTATCAACAGGTTCCTGTGGCAAAAACCAAGTGGGTCCATAGCAATAGATCATGAGGATTTCCTATTCAATGCTGTATAGAAGAAGAGACAAGACTTTTGTAAAGCTTATTTCATTTACCTATATTATTATATGTGGTACCACAGACTTGACTGGCGGTTCTGGAATGATGTCATTATAACTAAACAGATATATTCCTATTGAACTCACTTTCAAAAACAAGAAAAGTGTATCTTCAATGTGGCGAAAATGTAGTCAAGACCTTTCTATCCAGATAGCTTATAACATGTTAATGTTTTGTGCTCCCTGTGTGTCAGTATGTAACGTCAGTATACCCTGTGTGTCAGTATGTAACGTCAGTATACCCTGTGTGTCAGTATTTAACGTCAGTATACCCTGTGTGTCAGTATGTTACGTCAGTATACCCTGTGTGTCAGTATGTAACGTCAGTATACCCTGTGTGTCAGTATGTTACGTCAGTATACCCTGTGTGTCAGTATGTTACGTCAGTATACCCTGTGTGTCAGTATGTTACGTCAGTATATTTCAGTATGTAACCCATTTGATATATGTTAACCGGCCAGTTGAATTGTATTATAAAATGAAAAGAGAAAGAGGTAAATAGACAACCCTTGACATTTCCAATACCTTCACAGACCATCCCATGCTAGCAAAAACAGTGTAGAAAGGAAACAAGGAAAGGAGAATTTAAAAAAATATTATCAAAATCTACTATTTTGCAAGCAAAAGTAGATCGGCGAGGGGCATTGTGACAATTGTCAGCAGCTTCTGCATGATATTTAACAATGGCTGCTTTAATGTATTTAAAGTGAATATGGCTGTCCTCCAAAGTCATGGAGTGTGTCCATAAGAGAGGATTTCAAGACCAAACGCCTTACTCCAGAGAGGGTACAAGACCGTCGGGCCTGGCGTAGAGTGATTGCATTGTAAAAAGTCAACCCACATAGTACATATGACATATGACTACGAAATATGGACATATGACTATAAATGATGATGATGATGATGATGGCAATCAGGATGAACTGCTTTACTGTTATAACTTGTATGTTATCCAGTTTAAAAAAGAATAAAAATCAAACAATACCAGCCCCACCTAGGTGTATGTACTTTCACACTTGTCTATAATGCCATTATTGTTTGTTTTCATGGTACTGTATATTTTTAAAATACTAATAAAAGTGTACATTTTTACGAATCTTTAAAGCAAAATTTTATTATTTACACATTTCATATAGGAGGAGATGGACTAAAGAGAATAAATCCCTTCATATTTACATTATTTATATCTAAAAGGAAAAAATATTATATGATAACCTGAATTAATTTTTGTTAGAAATAATAACTGATGGTGTAATTACCTGTAAGGGAGTTTGTTCAATTTTAGATGTTTTACTTTGATTGAAACCAATTTATCTATAAACCCAACAACCCTCATTAAATACTTTGTTATTTTGTAGATATGGACATTGTTGTTTGATTATTATAAATCAAGAACACCTTTCATTGTGCTCCATGCAATAGAGAAACCTTAGAGTAAAGGGAAAGATGATCAAACAGTATAAAGGCTGAAATGTTATTATGTAGACGAGACTGTTGCTTATTTACCAATTAAAAGATAATGTTAATTTAAAACCTGGTTTGGAGCTGACACCTTTATCACTGAGCAACCAGTTAGTTAGCCTTAAAGTAGGTATAATATGCACTTGTATGTGTTTACATTTTGGATATGAAATACATTTTGGTTGGCTATCTAATTGTCTTTTTTCATCTTTAAAAAAAATATTTTGCTTGCCTCTTAAAATTTCAAAACAAAATAATTTGCTTGCCCTCTAAGGGTTTCAAAACAAAATTGTTTTGCTTGCCTCTTAAGGTTTCCCACCCTTCTGAAAAAAGCAGCTTTCTAAAGATATATTTTTTTTATAGAAATGATTGTTTGTCCACCATAGTGTTCACTAAAGCTTTGGACTTTTGATAATCTGTTTGTTATTACCATATGATGTACAATTGTATATAGAGCTTTATTTTGAACTTGTTTTGTGTAAAATCAGTTACTCATAATTTGTGTCTTGGCAGTGATTATACTTTTTATTTTGTACTTGATGCTGATTGGTTGAGAAGCAAGGCTTCATTCTACTTACCAAATGTCAGGCATCATGCATTTATGTAGTGTATCTTTTATTACTATTACTTTTTGTATGATTTTTGAAAATTAGTTTGTTTCTTCTTCTGAAAGACTTTTTCACATTTGTGAATTGTCATGTTTAAACAAGGAAAGAAAGTAACATTATTGCGTGGATCATTTTTTTATGTATGAAAGCTATAACTAGAATAGTTACAAAAATAACTCCCCATGTATATACCCCTTACCATAATCGTAATGACTAACAGTTTAACATTAATCAAACATAAAAAATACTCGCCAGCTGTACAAAAGAATGACTAAATGTTGAGGGTCACTATTATAGGTCTCACATTTTACCTTTAATACTTGATATACTTGGACACATCAGGCTGTTCTCAAAACTCTACTTGAGTTAGTTGAGTCTATAAATGAACAAATATGAATATTCTTTGTTTTCCATGCATACTGAGTTTCAGATATGACCAACTAGTTTTTCATAACCCTTACATTGATTTATCGGGATGATAATGAAATCATGAAAGAAACGTCTTGATAGTTATATCTCTGTGTATCAAAGCTTCAGTTCTGAATTATGTTCACCTGTTTATATTTCTTTTTTGTTAATTCATGTTACTCTTGAATATTATGATAGTCTCAGAGCATTGTTCTCTAAGCAGTGTATCCAGTAAACAGGGTAATAGGCTTCATTCTGATCGGTGATTGGACTTTCATTTATTCTCAATTGTCAGTTAGCTTTCATGAAATGTATATATTATGGCCTTTATGAATCTTTAAATATTTATCTCAATAAGAGCATCATCGTCATCTGTGTTATTTGTATTACATAATTCTATTTGAACAAATATTGTAATGTAACAGCAAGTTCTGATAATTTGTATAAACAGCTTGTGTCTTTCATCTCATATTATGTACCTCCTGTATCTTATTGAGACAAGGTGAACTTTACTGCTTTTACTATAAGCAAACTATACTGCTTTTATTATAGGCAAACTATACTGCTTATACTATAAGCAAACTGTTCCGCTTTTACTATATAAAATTTACTTTAGCGAAGCAAGGCCTTGACCTTTCTGATTCACTAACTCTCTGATCACACAATGTCGACTATGCAGTATTTAAGAGATGCAAAACCTCACTGGACTTTGTAGAAATTTCTTTTCTACATCTATTGAAAAATAGTTGGTCTTGGGCAGGATCCGAAACCATGATCACTGGCTTCATAGGCAGTGCAGGTAACCATTACACTAGAGAAGACTATAAAAGTTGGAAAATATGTTTATGAAATAAAGCAGTTTAAAATGCTGCATTAGTCAGCTTGACGTCATAACAGTACAGGGAGTGGGAGAAAGGTTGGCATATATTACGCCAAGTCAAGGACATATCTTCTACAAACCATGGTTAAGATTGCCCGATTTGCTTCCCCAAAGTAAATACTGCTTATACTAGAAGCAAACTGTACTGCTTTTACTATAGGCAACCTATACTGCTTATACTATAAGCAAACTGTACTTCTTATTCTATTTGCAAACTATACTGCTTATACTATAGCATACCAATGTGTTGCTTTTAGTCATGTGATACTCTTTCTCTATCTTTTCAGAATTTGTCCTAAATAACCTTTATATCTACTCCAGATCAACTTCTAATTTTGGTTCTGTGTAATTAATTCGACTGGTTTCAATTGTCGTACAGTCTTATTATACCATGTCATACCACCATGTCTGCTTTGTTAAATGTTGTAGAAGGACAAATGATAAGTTGACCAAGAATAAAGGGAATTATATTAAATGTCTTCCAATGAAACATTAATTTGTAGGTGTTCAAATGTATGAACTGAGGTTCTATGACATCGAGAACTTTGTTGTAGATTTTGTATATCATTGTAACAGTGTATTACATTTACATAACTATGATGATTTCATTATATTTTTGTCCAGGGGCATTTCAGTTATGCTTCGAAGACAGTAAGTAGATCAAAACTGCCATACAAACCACACATAATGTCTGACTTCAAACTTCAAGATGGATTGATGTTTCATGTCAAAATGTTCGTCAATGACGAGTAAAAAAGAATTGAACTGGTTATTTTGATAATTAAGGGAGTTAACAGATCATTTATTGATTAATTAATAACACAATCTGTACAGATACAAAATTACAACCATAGTTATATAAAATAGAAAGTATTAATCTAACAATTTTTTTTTCAGATAAACTCCCAAATCTTAAGATGTGTACCTCTAAAGTGCACCACAAAATTGAACTCCTATAGCATCTATTTCTGGAAACATTTTGTATCATCTAAAAAGATCATAACCAAAGTGATAACCAAATAGTTAAATGTTTGTTAGTTATACTGTTCATTGTATTCTAATAAGTTTGTTTCATCCGCCATATTATCATGTTTATAATGTGCAAACTCATACTGTGAGACATATTTATTGTAAAAAATTCCTACAACAAATGTTAACATTCCATAACACAAAACAACAAATGTATCAAACCATTATATGTTATCATGAAATAAAATATATTTGCTATACAATTACAGTTTGTTTTGTTGATATGTGTGTTTACTTCTTTGTATTTTATGTATCTGCCTGATGATCTGCATGCCGCAGTGAAACCTGGTCGCCCTCAGGGTTAGTCCTAACTCTGTATATTTTATGTATCATCATTTTAAGTCCATATATCATGGGTTAGACTCACAGTGAAAAGGTAGCTCTCCACAGATCACAGTCCAGTGCAAGGTTCTTGTTGATGCCTAAAACTGATGCCCATGTTTGTGTCGGACGGCCTAGTCTTAGTCTTAGTACAGTGGCCAGTGGATTTGACCTCAGCATTAAGCTATGAACCCACATCTATCGCACCATTGACATTGCCTGTCAGTCTCTGCTTTCTTCTTTTTTAATTTTTTTTTCATTTATGTAAGGTTTTATAGGCCTTTATTTTGACTCAAAGAGGTCATTTAAGCGCTATATATATATATTGCTATGACATCAGACAGGTATAAAGCCTGATAAGGCCAAATAAAGCCATATCCAACAGTTTACGAGAGGAATTCAGTTCTATACTAACAGTGTTAGTTGACAGCAAAGAAGCCTTCTGCTTTTTTCACAGGCCAGGTTTCACTTCCATGTAGCATGGCAGCGGCAGGTCCTGTATATATCCCATTTCATTTTCCAGAGAGACTACAATTGAATCTTTGTGATGGTTTATCATTTCTTTGTTTATTCAGAATATATGGTTGTTGAACATTGCATATACACCATCGAATTGTGTGCCAAACATGGTTGTTGAACATTAACAACATGGTATGCCAAACATTGTTATAC
>JAUUEB010179431.1:0-14071 GCA_032362205.1 Clione limacina
GCCAATGTTTATGATTAAGCTGTTACTTTTAATTCCATGCCCACTGCTGTTAATGTATTGAAAAACGCAATGATGTAAACAAAACTTAGTATGAACTTTATTATGTTAGAAGCTTCATATTGGCTGCCTGCTTTACTTTATTAACATTTGTTTATATCCATTCGAACTATGTAACTTCGATAAAGCAGTTGTTTAATATTAGCTTTGGTTAACTATTAATAGTATGAAAACCAGAACATATTGATTTCGTTTGTTTCTCCATGGAATGTATTTCCATCGCCATTAATTGTATTGCTTGTTTTTTCACTGCATCGCATTGTTTTACCGTAATCGGCCCCGTTTCATCATTTTTGTTTTGGATTAGGGTGGTTTTGAAAATCAAGTCAATTCAACATGATTATTCGTAAGCTCAAACCAAAGAGCCTCACTAGTCACTAAACCACAAATCATTATAATTAGATAACCATTCACAAAACTAGCCAATGATGTCAGAATATCATTTGAACTTAATTTGATGCCGAAGTGCATTTTTGTACTCAAGGGTAATTCGCTATTTGATTTATTTTGTATAAATAACAAATTTATATAATTTTATCCTACCAACAACCAACATACAACTTATTTGCACTAGCATGTTGTCTATAATACAAATTGGGTGTGATCAATGTCTACATTTCTATTTTATCGAATAAGGGGTGTTTTGTATTTGGTACGAAAGAATTGACTAAAGGTTGTTAGGGTATGGTGAGTTAATTGGAATGATCCATGGGGCCCCGCCCTGATTGAGTGCCTCGGGGCCCCGCCATGAGATAATGCGCCCCTGTTTAGCTGTCAAAAGAACTGAAATCTTTCAAAGCTTGCAAACTGAACACAACAGACGTCGGATGTTCATTTGTAAAGTTGAATATTGTTTTGATAATTATTTGATTTATGCATTCATTAGTCTTCAAATTTATGAATTCATCAATCATTTCGTCTATGCATCCATCATTTATTTGATTTATGTATTAATCAATTATTTTATTTATGTATTCATCAATTATTTGATTGATGAATTCATCAATAATTCGATTTATGCATCCATCCATTATTTGATTTATATGAATTCATCAATTATTTGATTTATGCATTCATTAATAATTTTATTTAGTACCACACAAACAGATAACAACTGACTCAATTTTTTAAAGACAATTTCTTGCAACACTTCCTCTTTGATATCCATGAACATACAACTTTGCATGATAATAAATGATAAAAAATAATCACTGAAAAAAACTTTGTCCTTGAACCCAGTGATTATCCGTTTCAAATATCAATATTTCGTGACTGTTTATCTCTTTACAGATTACCAACAAACGCCCAGGCGCGTAGACTTTTTTTTTGAAAAAGAGGGGGCGACCTTGGTATGCGTCAAATCAATAGCCGCTTCAAGCACCATCAATTTTGAAAATGGGTTAAAAATGGTGCAACAATTTAAGAGCATTTTGGATCGAATGAGAGGGGTGGTTGGATTCCCCCATTTCCCCTGGCTACGTGCGACCCAATAAGACATACGAGATTACTTATATTACTTACATAGGCCACACGTGGTTCTAAATATTATCTAGGTTGAAAAGACAATAGGAGGTTGAAAAACATTTGAGGCTCCAAAAAGTTATTCATTTGTATTTGAAAACTATTAAACAAAAATATCAAGTTACTTTTGATTTATTTACAAAAAAGAAAATTGAAGAAGAATTAAAGAAAATGTAATATGAGACGCAGTGTGAGACTTTCGTGAAGCGATATTATACGGATACTCATGTTACGTGTATTGCGTAAATTGCGTTCCAACACGATTTAATTTACCGTTTCAAACTGATTAATTCTAGGTATTCTCTAATGTATATTTCAGTAATATCTTCCTGTTTGTCATTAATGTGTTGTTCTGCTGTATCTCTGAAAGTGACAAACATATCAAGACAAAAATAATTGACTTTTGCTCCTTACATCGGCCGTTATGATGTTTACCGGGCAACTTTGTTTGGTTGGTGTTATCGTTATCAATCTGAACATTATGAAAAAAAGGATTTACTTTCAATGTCAGTCTTAAATATCATCGTTGTACGTGGTGATGTTGCTCACTGCTTTTGCGAAATGGATTTAATTTTCAGTGATTGCAAGTACCTCTGATCCTACTTGGAAGACAAGATCAATAATAGTGATACTAATTAGAAACAATGCGTACTCTCAGAAAGTACTATCTCGATCACCAAAGATAAGTGAGACAACACTCCAGACAGTGTCGTCTGTATATGTATGTGTTAACGCTCGCACGCACGCACGCACTTCCTGCATGTCTACGTCGGGAAATTACGGAGATAAGCTGTTTCTGAAATTTAATTTAGCTTCCAATTGACTTGAAACCGTTAGAAACTTGCGTACTGAACAAAACAGACATTTGTAAAGTTAAATATTGCGAGTGTCAAAAGATAAACTGATGTGCACACCAAGTAAGTGCACCGGTTATAGCATCCATTTAAAATTGGCTTGAGTGGCTTTGTCTTGAGTGTAAAATAGGAGATATGTTTTCAATATTTTAATTTCACATAAATATCGTTTTAGAATTATTATTACAACAGAACAAGTGAAAACTGCAGATAATCCTAAAGGATTGAAGATTGATTGTTTAGAGACCTAATAAAAATAGTATGAGATTATTTGAACCCGTGAATTCCACTTTAAAAACTATTGTGAAATTCTCCAAACAATTCACGTCTCCTTATACCAATTAAACACCAACTACTATTACGTAATTATTCTAAAGAAATGCATGGCAAACCACAACAATCGCAAGATCTTTGGTGAGATCAGAGAATTCAGATGCTGTCTAGTTACTTAGTTGAATCAGAGAATGCTTAGTCAGCAGATGTGATCATAAGAATATAAATAATATATTAATGTGTTTTTGTTTTGTTGGTGTTTTGTTACGTCTTATAATTAAGACCTGTTTGCACCCTCCACGACTAGACTTCACCTGCTTTCAATGTTGTGATCATTCAGATAAAGCGTAAACTTTAAATAACCAAGGACACATTTAACCAAGTACCCGCCTAGATTCAACCGACTACTTTATCAATTTGATTTAACGATTGGCGCACAGTGATTACATAAAATTATATATGTTTCCGATAGTCGAGTAGGTTCCAATATTTGACAATTTTAACCATACATTATATTCAGTAACGTGCGGGTAATATGTGATGTGGATGGGCAAGCTCATAATAAAAAAAGGTTTCCAGGATATGATGAGAGATAGTATAATAGGACATGATATCATGAATTTAATCAAATTGACTGCAAGAATTAAAAAGAAACTAGAATTTCGGGTCCATTAAGCTCCCCCAATTCGTCGTTTTGGTTGCCTCGCTCCCTCTTCTTGCATTGCTATCTCTGAATTACACTTATTCAAAAGCGACCGAGACTCAGTTCTTTTTTGTTCTACTTAAACAAGGAGACCAAAACAAAAATGGCGTAATCTCCGTAAACAATTTTGTAACCACCCGATACAAAGAAGAACTGTTTCTTACAATTCAACAAGAAAGATAACCGGAAAATTTACGGAAGACATTTTTTAAATCAAAAGCTCCAGTGTCTACTGGTTACATAATCTTTCCGTAGAAATAACGGGAATAAGGTCTTTCTGACAATTCCTCAAGCTCTCAATAGAAATCTTCATAAAAGCTTTAGTACCGAACAAAACAGACTTTGCACATTTATTTGTAAAGTTGTATTTTGCGAACGCCAACAGATAAACTGGTCCGTAATTCTGAAAACGAAAGTAAGTAAGACACTGCGTTCATTATATATTATTCTGTGATCAAGACCTAATTTTCGTGTTTCCGATGAGCTGTGAGAGCCACGGTTTAAAAGGTTAAAGTGAGGCACCAACCAAGAAACAATAGTCACTCACTACTTTTCAGATTTTTTTAAAGAGATATACGTGCAAACAAACATACCGACATAGGAAAAAGTGCAAACTAACTTTAAACATGACAAAAACGGAAGTGTCATCGATTATAAATTATAGCATTGGTTGTTTGAATTAGACAGAAGTCTTAGTTCAGCCAAAGTGTTTTTTCCAATCAACATCGTAAATGAAGTATTAAGATAATACTCATGATGCAAATAGTTTCATGGTGCTATTAGTTTGAATAAATCAGAAAACATGTCGCACTGGAAATGTAGCTACCCTCAGATTTATTTCAAGAGGCTGAAATATCCGAACTCGAATATTGATGCTCGATATTATGATTCGATACGTAAACAGATATATGAAAGGAAATAAGAGGAGTGGGGCAATTCATTGAAGATAATGAAACAAAAATGAAATTATTCGCTTGATTGATCAGTATATCATAACACAGCATGGCGGGAGTGTTCATTTTCTTGCCAACATTTCTTCGGTGCTAAGAGGTCAGTCTTGAAACCTTGAAACTTTTTTATAAAATATTTTTACATCGTTCATTAACGGGGATATGATGAGTTTGTTCCATTCATCATTCAGTTTTAAGACTGGGTGTCTATGATAGCCTCATTTTCTGTCTGTTTTTCTCTATATTTTGTTTATGTGTCTTCCTGCCTTTCTTGTTCATTGTGTTGACATTTTCCTTTCTCGTTAACAGATTTTCTTCTTTTCATTTTGCTACAAATGGAAATTTCAGAAAAATCCACGCACCCGAGTTATGCGATTTTCGTAAAACGAAAAGTCATGAATGTCGTTTATTACTTTGCTTATAACTCATTTTTTCCAAAAATTAAAACTCCCAAAAAATTAACGTATTTTCTAATTAGGTTCTCATTTCTATAACGTTTTACTGTTGTTATAACTATGACTTCACTCAAGACACAAATATCGATGAGAAGAATTTGAAAAGCGAAAACCCAAACACAAATTAAATTAAACTGTAATTTTCGACCTGAATTGCAAATGTTGTCTCGGTAAAATGTCATTGAGGTCATAATAATACTAAATTTTTAGGGAATACGCGAACATCATTCAAGATCCTAAGCAAAAGCTTGCCATATGCAAGACAACCTAAATGAGAGTCGGATAACGCAATGTACAATGGGTACCAAACATAGACTTTTGTCATTACGTTGTCACTGAAAAAAATCAGTTTAAACAAAAGTTTCGCTTTTTGTGTTTCTTTTAGAATCTTACTTCATATGATAGTCTGCTGTCTGGATTTTTAAATTAGTTAAGTGGTGCAGTGATACTGTTCAGGCGCGTAGCCAGGATTTTGAAATGGGGGGGACAACTTTGGGTATTATTAAGCAATGGCCAATTTTTGAGATTAGTTAAAAGTGATGCAAATTTAGAGCATTTTATAGGATATTATCAAAGCAATGGCCGCGAAGCTGCCTACATTTTTGAGATAATTTAAATATGGTGCAAATTTAGAGAATTAGGGATCTCAAATGGGGGGGGAGACTTTCCGACATGTCCCCCTGGCTACGCGCCTGATTCTGTTTTATCGGAGCGCAGAGCAAAACATCTGTCTATTGAATTACGTGCACGTGCATTCAAGGATGTGTAGAGTGGGTTGATATTTTAAGAATTCGGTTTAACTTCATACTATTACTATGATTTCGTTAAAACGACTTTCACCTACTGATTGGATTTCAAACAAGTAGGTGAAAGTAATTTATCTTCGCATTCAAAGCATTCTAATCGTCTAGACTCTGATCGGATGTATGTTTTCATGTATTCAATTTTGGTTTCTCCCTGAAGCAGGCACGAAATGAGATTTTAAAAATTCACGAAACTGAATGAGGCTTTCGATTAACTTCAAAATGGTCTATATGCCTCTAGATTTGATAATTACGATTTGTATTCAAACCCGCCCTTAAATAGAGTAGACAGCTGAATCGACTTTGAATCGAAAAATTAACTTCAAGCTTGTTCACCTTGATTAATTCAAAAAGCGTTAAAGATTCGATACGTATGGTATTTCTTTGGGAAAATAAGCAAAATAAAACGAAAGATGAAATTTGCAATATTCTTTTCACAGCCGTTAGTTACTTTTAAAGTACATTATATTAACATGCCGTCTTTATGTTTTTCATAGATTAAAGTGTGTTGTCTGTTCCTATCAGTTTAGTACTTTTTTTAAGTATTTTAGATTTAAGAACATTAAACAAAATGTACAACACGATATAACGTCTTCAGCCACCTGTGATGTGTCTAGAGTTGAAGATTACCATCATAACTTTTTGTCTTCACTATGGACGTTATTTTTACTCAAGGGTTTTAATAACATAATATGGGTCATGTCCACCGCTTACACTGACTTTTGGAAAGTGATATAGACTGACCACTGAGTTGGTAGAAACATTGGGGCAGCAAGTGAACGATAATATATTTTTGAACAGATGTATATCAATTTACTTTTTGTTTGAACGGAAGCATGTTATATCTACCGTACACAGACATGAAAAAATGCATTTAAAAACATTTTGAATCTTCTTCTTCTTTCTTTCGTTCGCTTTCACCTCGAACGGAGTCAAATCTTATTGTTGACTGAATTATGCGTTAGCGTACTGCTTTTTACACTCTCATGTTTTGCCCAACACATGGTTTGCTTAGCACATAATTTGCGTGAACATTTTGGTGCTTCCCTTCGCCCAGAGGGCGGTCGCTATCCTTATTCAGAAGGTACTCTTGTATTTAGACTGTCAGAGTCCGACAGTTTTTGGTAGGAGATTTCTTTTTTAATTTTGCCCGGATACTCTGAGCAACCACCAGGGGATCTTTAGCGTGCGACTAGCACGGGTCCTACATCTTTATCGTCCGTCTCCGATAGGACTAGGTACATGATCCTTCCTACCAAGGATCGGGACATGCAAGTATTGATAATGAAATATGTTTGCACGAGCGGTATGCACCAACCTCATTCCAGGATAGCTTTACACATTTTTATACCTTGAAAAATGTGTCAATTGACTGGATTGAACCCACAACGTCTTTCTATTCACCCTCCCCAGACATCAAATATCGCTCTAAAGATCGGGTGACTACACCACTCGGCCATCCTGACCCTGAATCTATCCAATTTTATATGATATTTCACTCACCATCAACAATGGGGTGCAGATTTTTTTGGGGGAGCACTTGGCTTGCGTCGCATAGCTGCCGAAATCTTGTCAGTTAAAAGTTGTTCAAATCTAGAGCATCTTTGATCGAAATGGGGGGTTCCCCTGTCAACGCATCTGATGGGTTGGGTGTGCTTGTAATGTATCAGATAACATCTCAATGTTTGGTTTGGTTTCGATGAAAATGATACAAAAACTCAGAGGGAAAATGCCTGAGTTCTTGGTAGGTTTTTTTCTCATCATAAAACACCAGAAACTTGTGGTGTATTTATCAAAAAGAACATATCAGGCAAATATATCTTTTTAGTTTAAAAAAGCATCCTTCGGAGAAAAGAGTTCTTCAATTGGCGGTGGTCACAAATATCGATTTTTCCAGTATTAATCATTCCACTCTTTCAAACATCGAACATGTTCCGCAAATGGTACGATTGAAATTGATCAAATTCGTTCCATGCCCCTGTAGCTTCAAATTGAATCCATTAAAAATGCAATAGTCTCTGCACGATACGAAAGTCTTTTCACTAATGTTGATTCAAAAGCTTCGTTCTCAAAAATGTGTAGCTTACATTTTAAGTCAAATCGTCAAAAGCAGTTCATATTGTTACTTGTAAATGAAACATGTATGACTGTATCTTGTATTTGACATCACGTTTGTGAAAACCCAAACAATAATAACGCTGTTCACTACCCTAACCAAATAACAAGCTGAACTTATGCATGTAACTTGCAAGCTTGACTGAGGATGGAGAAACAGCGTTAAATATGAACGAATTTTCACTTACTATATGTCAAATGAAAGTTGCAGTCATTTAAGTGCAAACAAGTATTGAAAATAACACGACATACGTCGCATGTTTTGTGTACCGTAACATTAGTAATTAATTGCTTTTCATTTTAGTTATGTGGCATTGATAGCGAAAAGTATACAAAGCAGTCGATTTTTAACATTTCCCTAATTTTTCAGTAAGAAACTTGATTTCAGATAGTGTACACTGAAGATTAGATGAGATAAGCAATAGAAAAAAAAGGATAATAAAATGACAAAAACGTAATGGCTTCGTGACCCCCTGAAATTTCTCTCGCGACCCACGGGGGTCGGAACCCACAGTTTAAGAAGCACTGCCCTAGAAACAGGGAAGTCACATTTTTTAATACAACAGCAAAAGATGCTTACGGTTCAACTTGATTATTGTACTTGTTTGATAAATTGAGTAGGTAAATCAAAACCTCTTGGATCTGTTTAACATTCCAGATGTTTTGCATTTTAACATCGACAATCTTCACTGAAACAAAATGATCGTCTCTCGATGTCATGCTTAAGGGGGGGGGGGGGGTAGTGCGGGCGTGACTTATCAGGTTTATTATCCCACTTATAGGCGAGATAAATTTTGCAAAGATATAAAAGGATGATGACTATTGATGACATATACAGTATAACCCGATTTCTGCATTCGTGTATTTTATTCCCCGATTTCAAATTGTGACTCGGGGTATATTTTCGTTTTGTCTGTGTGTGTGTGTGTCTGTGTAATAAAAATGAGGAGGAAAAGAGGGAGAGATGGACAAAGATGTGCATCATACAAACAAATAGATAACAAATCTGGATAATCTCAAAGTATTTTATTAAAGTATCAAAATATAAAAAAAATAAAGTATCTTTAATCCTTTATTTTGTATAGTATTTCCCAATCTCTAGTTGTATAACCAAAACAATAGTTATTGATTAAAGCTTATATCTCGGCAAGGCAAATAATTTGTAACTCAAAAAAGCTAAACATGAAACAAAGCTACCGACATTCAACATAGCTTAAAGATGACAGTATGCTGCATCGACAAAATTATCTGTGTTAACCCCAAAGTGAGAACAAATAAGCATGGTCTATACAGGATTATTGGTTATGATTAGTTTTGTCAGGAATAACGGATAGTTCAACTGTAGGTATAGATTACTATACGCTAGGTCGTGTCATTGTGGCTTCAGAAAGATGAACGGCTTGTTTATTGTGAAAAGCTTATTTGTCACCAAACAAAAATATAATGTTTGGACAATCCAACAAACTTTGTATTTCATTCTACGTGTGTTACCTGGGGACAAGGATATCATTGTGAGTATATTTTATATCACCAATTCTACATTTTTCGAAGTCTAAATTATAATCCTACTACAACTACTTGATAATTATTACCTTACAGGACACATCTTTCTTGAGCAGATTTTCTAATTCGTTTTGGAAAATCTTATTTTCTTATAAAAAAACGATCGTGTCTTTATTTTAATAATAATTATGTTTACAAAGCAGTTCATATTATTTTATACTAGGTCTGTATTGGTAGACGCAATTACTATGTATGTAATCAATCTTAGTGTTTACAAGTGGCATACGTACTTCTTGTTATAATGAAGGTGCTTGCAAGTTGATTATTTCATGACGTTCAAGTGTCATTTTAATATACTAAGATTGAACGCAACCGGCCACGACGAAACAACTTTATTATAACAACCAAACAGGTTCAGTTTATTGAGTTTATTTGAACTTCCGGTTCGCCGACATCAGCATTCAACGAAATGAAAAGCTAGCTCAGTAACAAGGTGCATTGACACAAGGCACATTGTAACAAGGCACATTGTAGCAAAGCACATTGTAACAATGCATCTTGATCGGAGAATGCACCTCTATTAACAATACGTCTTGAGCAAAGGGAACATGTTCATTTAAACTAAAACTTGATCACAGGGGTAACTTCTATGTACATGGAATAACTTTCATTGGACAATGTATCTTGAGCCAAGGGTCACTACTCCACGCATGTAAATACAGTGTGCACAAGTAATCACTTTTAAATAGTCATGAACTGTTGTATCAGTGTATGTATTTATGAAAAAAACTAATTTCAAACATGATACTTCGTCCTGTAAAAAATACATATTTTTTTGCAGGCACAAAGATGAAGCTGATACTTTTGTGGATAACAATTTGCATGTTCTCTAGAGCAATGCCCTCAGTTATTCCGATGCCTAGGAGTCGATGTAGTTGCTCATCATCTAGTGCCTCGTCCTCAGCATCTAGTTCTTCGTCTTCGTCATCGTCGTCTAGTTCTTCATCTTCGTCATGCAGTTGCTCCACCGTGTCGTCTAATTCCTCATTATCATCTGGTTCTCCTAGTTTATCGTCAACAGATTCCTCGCCTGATCCCACTAAAGTATGCCTCCCTGCTGCATACTCAAACACAGTGGTAAGTCGTATTATCAACGTTAGTGTATCCTGTTATTATAAATATCAACGCTTATGTAAAAGATTTATTATTCAAATCATTCATTTGCTGCCATCGATATACTTTATTTGATGTCATGAATAACCTACTGTCATCGTTAACCTACATGTCCTGTCATTTATATCCTACATTTCCTGTCATCAATATACTTTGTGTAATGTCATTAATAACATACTGTCATCGTTAACCTTCATTTCCTGTCATTTATATCCTACATTTCCTGTCATCAATATATCTTGTTTAATGTCATTAATAACATACTGTCATCGTTAACCTACATTTCCTGTCATTTATATCCTACATTTCCGGTCATCAATATACTTTGTTCAATGTCATTAATAACATACTGTCATCGTTAACCTACATTTCCTGTCATTTATATACTTTATTTTATGTCATTTATAACATACTGTCATCGTTAACCTAAACTTGCTGTCACCAATATACTTCATTGAATGCCATTCATAACCTACTGTCATCGATAACCTACATGTGATGTCATCAATATACTTTATGTAATGTCATTAATAACTACTGGCATCGTTAACCTACATTTGCTGTCAATTATATCCTACATTTGCTGTAATCGATTTCCTTTTCTTGTCTGTCATTGAAAACTTACATTTATTGTTTGTTTTTAATTCCTATGTATACTGTCATCAAGTTCCTACATTAGCCGTGACATTCCTAATTTGCTGTCATCGATATTTTAAATTTGCCGTCATCGATATTCTTAATTTGCCGTCATCGATATTTTAAATTTGCTGTCATCGATATTTTAATTTGCTGTCATCGATATTTTAAATTTGCTGTCATCGACATTTTAAATTTGCTGTCATCGATATTTCAAATTAGCTGTCATCGATATTTTAAATTTGTTGTCATCGATATCACCGTTATATTAAATTGCTGTGAACGTCATCCTACATTGACTGTCATCAATATCCTATATCTTATGTCATCGATATACACGTACATTTAACCGATATACACGTTTTTTTCAGTAATCGGTCACTAATATTGACGATTATCTCAGTTTGATGCCATTGGTAGGGGTCTTTAATGCAGCCAAGATACTAAACATGATGGAGACCTTTTCTTGTGTCTGCTGTAAAGGACAACCTAAATCATTGTTCTTACATTCAAACTTCTTTTGAAAACGAAACTAATTGATCATAAACTATTTAATATCTACTTCTAAAAAGTAACATTGGCATTCCTGATACCAAAAGGGCCTTAGAGTACTAACCTATGTTGGTGCCCAGTCTTCAATACAATGTGTGACGTCTTGACCATCCCTACCCACCTCACCCTACCCACCTCACCCATTCTACATCACCCTACCTACCTCACCCTACCCACTTCACCCTACCCACCTCACCCTACCCACTTCACCCTACCCACCTCACCCTACCTACATCACCCTACCTACATAGTATCCCAAAAAAACCTTCACTCGCGTACACACTAACTTCAATCAATGTAATAAAAGTGATATTTAAAAGCAAAACATAGTCTTGCTTCAATGTGAAAAGAAGCTAATTTTTGCATTTTGCAGCTTTGTTGAGGTGCGTCGATGAATTGTTTTGAAAAATGAAAGGTTAAATAGCTAGTTTAAGGAGGGATAATCAGGAAAAATCAAATTGGAAAACGAATAGTGACTTTTCGAACTATGTTGAGGTAAAGGGGTCGGTAGAGATGAATGTAAGACTAAATAGTACATTCGAGAGCTATATTTGGGAGGTCTGGGGAAAAAGAAAAGCAAAATGGTAGATAAAAAGCTATGTTAAATGGGGTCTTGGAAAATTTAAAAATAATAATTTCTATGGTGCGTTTACGTTATGCTGGTCTGAAAAAAAATTGAAGCTTAATGTTGAATTTCACAACTAAGGTAAGGGGTTATGGGGGAATTAGTAATTTAGCCTATTCAGGGCATGCGGGATAACATGGCCATATTTAGATGAGGTTTTTAAAAGTTAAAATAATGAAGCAAAACGAAGGAGGTATGTTTTTAACTCCATGACGTAACCTGGTAATATTGCGTTGGTTTTCAGGTTTGTAATTGTAATGCTCTCTTAAATTAGAGCCATATATTGAAATAATAATAATCCTTCACGTTTATTTTGACAGATACAGCACAACGGAGTTAAAAAATATTCGCTTCACGTCAATTTCACAAGAGGATTCTATGCCTGGAATTATGACCACGTTACACATGTCCATGACATAAAGAATGTGAGTAACTGTTATACTTTCAGTATATTTATAAATGTCATCAGGCGCATAGCCATGATTTCTAAATGGGATAGGGGCAACTGTTGATAAAATGACATTTTTGACATAAGTTATAAAAGGTGCAAATGTCAGGCAATTTATATCACAAATGGGGAAGATTTGAAAATAAATAACATAGTGTGCAATTCTAGAGAATTGTTGATCGAAATTAGGGGAACATTCCCCCATGTCCCCTCAATCTACGCACCTGCATGTCATAGAGTCGTATAACCTTCGAATCCGGTTCTTATTTGCGCTCATTCCGGTAGAAGATAGCATAGTGAACTGAACTACGTTAAGTAATTCCTAGACATTTTTCAATTGGCAATTAAGCATTATCGAGTGGTTTCCGACTGAGCTAGCCGGGATACTGCTAACAGACAACACGAATCAATGTGTGTATGACGACGCTACCCATGCCCATGACAAAAAGAAGGCGAGTAACTGTTATACTTTCAGTATATCAATACATGTCATGGCGTCTTGATACAGTTATTATAACATTTGTATCCAGGAATGTATAAATTGAATTAATTTGAATAGGGAGCAAATATCATAATAGTGAACGTATCTCAGTTGAGTAATGCGTATATCTTTTAAAATCGGCAACCAAGCAGTATGTCATGAACATAATGTTGCTAAATCAGAGCGCCCTGGTAATCGTACTGTTATCGGGTGACGAGCCACTAGATTAAAAGAGAGATAAATAACATTTAAAACACTATTTAAAGACAGCACTGAAAAATTCGATTTTTAACTAATTCATGTTCTAACAAATTTGACCAATATTAGCTTAAGAAATCGAAGTTATGCCGGCTGAGACCTTGTCAGCAACATAATGTACCTTATCATCATCTTTCGAGTCTGGATCTTGGCTTTTAGTCTAGAGTCTAGAGAGATAGGAAGGCTTTTATTCTGATCTTGTGTTTTGTGTCTTTATTAATGCAGTTGTCGTTGGAGTTGGGCCAACAGCTCTTATAGATCAAAGTTCTTATAATTATCTGATTCTATAAATATAAATAATCAATTTATATATAAAGATTCAAAGTTTAAGATAAATTAATGATTCGCTCGACGAGAGTCAACAAAGAATATTGCTAGAGTTTTAATGTCAATAGTGTGTATTTCCTTTGTTTAAAAAGAAACTTATGTCGTCAGATTGATTGGTATACAATTTATGAGAACGGAACTTGCACAGTGCATCATGAAAAACAACAAAGATTAACCAGATGTCTTCCAGGTAAGAGTGTGAAGTCTTGGCAGTCTCTCTCCCTGTCACTCTTTCTGTTTTCTCTCTCTTTCTCTCTATATCACTCTCTCTCTCTCTCTCTCTCCTCTCTCTCTCTCTCTCTCTCTCTCTCTCTCTCTCTCTCTCTCTCTCTCTCTC
>JAUUEB010179542.1:0-14070 GCA_032362205.1 Clione limacina
CTTTTTTAACCGGAAGAAGCCGCAGAATCTTCAGCCACTGAAGTTACGGCTACAAAGGAAGAAGAAGAAGAAGAACATCAGGAAGCCGAAGCCAGCTCTTAAAATAAGCCGAAGCCATTATTTTTAGAAAACTCTATAAAAAGGTTAAACCATCCTATTTTAGTCAAAACAAAGTGTCGTGTACCTTGTAAATAGTGTCTAGTTAACCTTTTAACACTTTTGAATGGATTTAGAGCAAGAAAAACACTTTTTAAATGAAATAACATTTCAGGGTTTTTGGAAATGTCATGAAGCCTCTCTTAAAAAAAAGCCGAAGCCTGTCTTTGAAAACAGGACGAAGCTGAAGCCTTGGTCTCTAACTGCGACTTCACAAAGCTGGCTTCATACCCATGTCTGTTCTGCCTAATTTACGATGTTAGTCAGCTGGGAGCGTAAATAACAGAGTCCAGCAAATAATTGATCATTTGAAGAAAATGTAAAAGTCCCAAGTCTTCTCCTCTTTGTGCTAAATCCTAATATGAACTGTTGATAATTCAAAGCCCCTTGGTCTGTCTTGAGCACTTTGTATTAACCAGATTCTAATGTACTTCAAGAACAAATAATAATAGAATATTTGTTTAAAAGTCATGAGTGAACAAGTGCTAGGGTTTCTGTGTAAACTGCGGACATTAAGATGAATTGATGAAATGAACACAGATTATTTCCACTTGAAGTACGTCAGAAATAGTTTTACAAAGAAGTAAAGCGTTTGGCAGTTTACATTGCACATTGATGGAAAGGTATTATAAATATTACCAACACATTTAGTGTCTGTCCGTAATTAATATAATTTTCCCTTAAGATCACTTGGACAGAAAAGTGGTGTTTAAAAGGTAACGAAATGTAAGCATTTTGAGTTTGTAAAAATGTTTATTGTGAGTTATTATTTTTTTATTTATCAGAAAAATAATTCAAATATCACGATACATTGATGAACACTTGAAGGGATGCTGGGACAATGGCAAAGTGAAGTAATAAAAGGTGAATGAATCAAACACAATATCTTGTAAGAACACAGCCAAGCAATCAGTTTTCATATTAAAATTACAACAATTAGTTAAGACTATCCAAAACCTTTGATATGAAGAAAATAACAAATAATCCTGACAATAACCTGTAAAAGGGAAGACACAAGTTTCCATCAAAATCTGGATTTTAACTCCTGATGTTCACAACAGGGCCACACGGTTGAAAGGTGAAGACGGAATTATGTAGTACATGCATTGCGCAGCATAAAGACAGATCTGATAGCTCCTTCCTTGCAGGGGGAAAAATAGAGGCCAAGAGGAAGACCGCCAACATTATAATTGGCAACATTACTGAAACCAGTTTGTACATGATATGACCAAGATCTGCAGCAACAAAGACAAATGGCAGACCAGTATGATTTCATATGGAGCACCTAACAACGTTAGATGGAGACAAGTAACAGGAGGTAAATGGCAGTTGTGGAGGTCAGGAGTTCAAATCAAGATTAGGTCATATCTTAAGAAATAAAAATTGGTAATTTGGTAGCAGTTGCACTTAGCATCAAAGAAGTCTTGCTAAGACTGGTTGGCCCATTGTCAGTATACTGTGATTTGGTAGGATGTACAAGTTCTACCAAATCTCACATCCAATTATATTATATGACAACATGTCTAAGTGTCTAACTAGCACTGCAGCCGATAAGACCTACAATTTGTCGATGACTTTAAAACCCTTGTAAAATAAACTATTGCGTTAAAAAGATATAACTCATTGTATCTCTTTTTTGTTGACTCTAGAATGAAGTCATTTTATGAGAGGCCTGTGGTCAGAGAAGTTAACCAAAATCTGGTTGTTGATAATACTTGTAGTCTAAGATGCATTGAGGTAAAGGCTTATTTTCTTTACAGAAAGAAATCAACAACTTGTTTACATGAAAATGTTCATGATCAATTAAAATTAACATGAAATTTGAATAATGAATACATATTTCAGTATTGTAAAGTTAACTTTCTTTTTGAACAGCTCACAATGTGGATCTTATAAAAATAAATTATAACTTGAAAATGTTGGTGGAATATGTACATGAAGTGATAAAATGAATATCAAATACTCGGTAATAGTTTTCACACTGACATTTGACATCAAAATGAAGAGATATATTTTATTAGAAGTACACAGGTGGAAGGATTTTTAAAATAAATAAATGGTATTTTGTAAAAACGTGCAATTTCAATAATTCTTTTAGTATAATTTTTTACCATCACCACCACTGTTAGAATTCACATAAATAATATACTGGAAATTATAATTTATCTATTCATGAGAATTAATCGCTTATGAAAAAAGACTAAAGTTTTGATATTGATCAATAAGAAACACTGTTTCTGTGTGATATGGAAACATGCTTCCACGTTAAAATGGTTTAGTTGAACTAGACATTTCAACAACAGAATGTATACAGCAAAATTCCTTTCTCAATGTCCTTAATAATCTATGTTTAAGTAGACATTTTAATTTATTTAAAATAATATATCATTTAAAAAGTTGCTGGCCTTTGTCATAATCTACAGAGGCTTGCATAAAACCATTATAATGCTTTCCAGGCAACCAGCCAAGAATCAAACACTTTTAGTTGTTCACATCCTGTGCTACCTTTCTTAGCTATGGGTAATGTGATCTACAGAAGAATCCAGATAATACAAACTCTGTTAACTCAAATAATCAATTATTCAAAGCAAATGCCCTGATTTTCCAACTTTTTGTTTAAGTAAAAGATAATTCATAAAACAAATAGGTCTATCAATAATTTTAATAATCCTATGAGAAGGGACATACAAATCATATAAATCGAGTACTAAAGACTGAGGTATAAATGAGTACTTGGAGTTCAAAGAACTATTCTGCCTTACTTCAGAGTTTGTAGTTCTAACCAAATGGGAGAGTCAATTACATCAGAGTCAAATGAATGATTAATTATTTGAATCAAATTAAAAAGTCCAGATTTTTACTTCTTTCATTCATTCATAATACAAACTATCTATTATTCCATGGTCTGTCCCTAACAGTTTTCCCTAACAGTTTGTATTATCCGGATTCAACTGTTCTTACAAACATGTCTTTACGATGATCATCAATGCAAAAAAATGGTTACAGTAATTGATAGGTTCACAGGGATGAAGTTGACAAAAAATGACAATCATAAGTAAAACAGGCAATTCACAGCAGCCTCAATTTAAATACAAAACAAAACATGTTACAATAATGTATACGTTCACAGGGATGAAATTGACAAAAATGACAATCATAAAAGAAATATGTAATTCACAGCAGCCTCAATTTAAATACAAAACAAAACATTTTTTTAATAAATAAATAATTATTGCAAAATATTTGGTCATGTTTCTCGCCATCTCTCATCATTGATCCTTACAGGCAAGATAATTGGTTGTAAAGATTGATAAGAAACTCAGCTGATAAAAGTGTAAAAATAAATTATACGTATAGATGTTTGTGGACGGAATATGTACATGAATGCTAAAATAATACAAAATACTAAAATACTAAACAAAAGCGAAAGTTTCTCTTTATCTTAAAGAACAACATAATCCGACTCTGGACAAGCAAGTCTATAAGCGTTAATTTTCCCATTGAACAATCCCATGGAGTGTTTTCATGCTTATTGAGCCAGGCAAGAGCTGGTTTCTTCTTTTCCTGTCTTGTCCACTAAGTTTTCAGTTCCTACCTTCTCTGATCTCAGCACCTAATAAGGCTGTCAGAAACATGATAATCATTAAAGGAGTATTCTTCTGGAAAGTAACATCTTTGATTTTTTGCAGTCTAGCTACTCTAGATTTTTTAAAGCTTACAATTTGGAATTTGTATCTCCAAAAATTCACTGATGCAGAAGAAAAGTATTCTCTAGTATTTACCTTCATCTCAAATACTTTTATATATAGAGACATAACACAATTTATTTAAATCACTGATTCCTATGTTATTTTGTTTATTCACACAAGGCCAACTTTTGAATGCTGCAGCTGTCTTGTGGACTATTCCATATTAACAAGAGATGATTAGTGAATGTACATCTACAAGGCTGTGAACATTATAGTTTTATAACCAATTTATTTTCTAATGTAATGAAATGATCACATATTTAAAGACTTTTGTTAGGACTTTTAGCCTCCCCAAAAGGTTGAAAATAAACACATCATTTTTATATTTTCTTTCAATTCTTTTATTTGAAACAAAGCTTTACAAATGTTATGGTTAAACCCCTTTAAATGAGTCAAGATTTGTGACTGCTGATTGTTATTTTTTTAAATTTATTCTTCATCTTTTTCTTAAGATTATCCATTTGTACATGTGCTACTTTATAAGGACCGTCAGATTGGCGTTCAAAACCCCATATATCTTACAGAGCCCATTGTATGACAGAGAGAATAAGAGAGAAATGCAGTCACTGTTATCTCCATTGACAGCTTTTTCAGCAAGATCAAAAAAGTTAATACACATGCACACATCACATATCATTAAAAATTTAATACAACAATATCAGACAGCAAGGCATTGTTAAACGATGTATCAAAGTCATAAAAATATCAAAAATACAGTCCAGAATATTCACACAGACACAGCTTTAACTGTTTTAACACTCAAGTATGACAAGGTCACTAAGTATTACTAACAATGACAATAACAAGTAGGCCGCAGCCTTCCTTAGGCAGTTATTTAATTATCAGCCTTATGGTCTTGTACGTTCTTAATACAAGACCGGTTTTGTATAAGTTTGCATATTTATAAATGTCTTAACAATATCTTTTTATGACATTTTATTTGTTGATTTCAGATACGGTAAACATATTCTAAGAAGGAAAAACAATTTCTTTTATAGAAATGAATCTGTGATGTCATTAAAACTTCAAAGGATCATATTGTTGTCAATATATACTTAATTCATTCAATTATTCTTTTAATTGATAAAACCTACCCTCAGCTTTATTTCAAGACCAAATTTGTAAAAATTGGTTCATAAAAACAGAGATAAAGCTATGTTTAGCTTTTGACAGTACTGCCCAAGGAAGCACTTCCTAACAAGTAACAGTAACTTTTCATGACGAGTACAATAAAAAATGTTCCCTATTGTAGTGTAGGAACCATCATATGAGTAATACATCAACAAGTAATTGGGTAAAGGAACATCTTTAAACAGACACAAAAGAGAAATTGTTCATATATTTAATACTCATTTCTTCTGACTAGCTAGAAATGCGTATGTATATAATAATATTGATTAAGTAGTAAAAGCATATGGAAAAAGAGGATCACCCAGTCTATGCCAAACTTCCTGCAGCAATTATCAAAAGATTTATAAAAATGTCCTCCTATCTAAAGTGAAAAAGAATGGAGAATCATCTGAAAACAGGAGTTTGTTCTGCTGTCCATAATGCCATATTCTTACAATGACAGTTGATCATGGTGGGTCCTCTCTAATGTTCTTGCATTTTGTTCATACAAAGTTCAGATACATTTTCTGTAAAAGGTCTGACTTTTGACAGAGGTCCTGTTATGGACAGAATATTGAAAGCAGAAAGTGAAGCAGGGCGTAGCATCTAAGGGCATTTAAAGCAATGGGTACAGGAGATAGGAATGTGATGACTCAATGACTATTTTTATGTAATTATATGATGACTGCTAAAACTGTTACATACACTAATCAAGCTATATTACTCAAGGTAACTCTGAACAATCAGCAGAAAATATAAATAGAATTAAAAATGTAGGTGAAAATTTCAAAATCGTCATATTCATGACAACCACAAAATATAAAAAGATGTTGAATGAAATAAATATGATAACTAGAGAAGAAAACTGTTCTGATGACTTATGATGTATACAAAACAATGCTGTTACTACAATAACCTCATTTATCTAAGAACAGAATGAGATACTCAAGAAATATTGTCTCTCTTTTGGGCAGTAAAATAAAGCATGCCATCTGAAGTTGAGCAATAATGTGGAAGTCATACAATTTCTGAATATATTCATGAGTTCACATTTCATAGTGTTATTTCAGCAGCAGTTTAAGTTAAGGAATTCCATAGAACAGATCTTGTTATGATCAGACAATACTGTAGTTGTGTATGCCTTAATTACAAAGTAAAGCCTAAGTAAAAATATTACCAGCGTAAATTTAAATGACTTAATAGCATTTTGATAATATAACAGATGGCAAAATGTTAATGTTTACACATATTTTTTCTTCCTTTGTCTGAACAGATGTTTTGTGGAAATAATTTCAATATAAAAGTATCACTGGACTGTTTGCATTCAAACTGTACAACACATGTTCAGGCCAAAGTTAGAAGTGTCTTCACTTTATGAAGGTTAGTAAATATCTCATGCTTGTATGTCTTACAAAATCATGAACAGAACGCATCTATACTTCCTCTGAAGAAATAATTGACAATATTTACACCACTGCACGCTTTGAGAGAAATGGAGGAAATCTGTGTCATTGAATGCAGCAACTAAACATCAAAATGATGAAGCTGACAGGTGGACATACTTTAGTATTTAAAACACAGCTTACATTTAATACTTGGTGCATGCACACTGTCAAATAGAAAAAACAGTAAAGTCACAAAATACCATGCAAATGAAGGAACAAAACCTTGATAACTCAAGTCACATGATTCTACATTTTTGAGAATTCATATTAAAGCTGAACAATATTTTTGTCTTTGTCTTGTCCTTTGTTCACAATCTATGCAAGTTAAAACAAATTTGATATTTCAAAACCAGTGCAGATACAGAAAATGTTCCAGAGAAAAATGGTGGAACCAAAGAGAGCGTTGGCAAGTTGTTAGTCAAGTTTTACAACAGACAAATTCCAAGATGGGCAAAAGGCAGCAGCAGAGTGTCTAAATTTAGTATAAAATAGGCATGTAGGCTGTGTGCCTTAAATCTGGCCACAGATAGAACATCTGACAGTCATTATACAAGGGGATAAGAAATATGTTACACACAAGACTGAAAGTTGTACAATTAGAACAGTTCATATGTGGTGAGTTATATTCACATCGTTATATGCAGTTCACATCCCTTTAGCTATTCCTCAGTGCTGCCCTATCCTTCCTTGTTCTCACTGTCCAAGGGTATTTGTACACAGACATTATGATACTGACCAGATCAGCATATTATTTCTGTCAAATGCTGTTTCTTCTTTTATTGATTTTCCAACTTTTTTAAAGTTTCTTATTGTTTTAAGCCAAGTAATGGCTTGGCTTCCTTTTACTTTTGCTTAACATGGCCTGCTAGGCCACTGTATTGTACTGTATTCACATGCCAGTCAGGCAGCCATACTTCATGTCACTGTAGTCTGTGTGCGGTGATATTCCCAAGCCACAAATCTTGATGAAACCATGATGAATTCTGGGAACAGACAACAATGAGGCAAACATTGAACAACATGTAATTGTGAACTAGAACTGAACAACAAAGAATGTAATGTTTATTATTGAAGATTATACTGTTACCTCAAACATTTTGTGAACACTACTCCTTTTTCCTTAATGTGAATTTATTGTCCTATGATTGAAGGTATGATCAAACTCCTCTCCCACCATTCTACTCATCAAAGTATCTAGCAAAAGCTAAAAAAAAAAAGAGAATCAATTTGATCAGCTCATTTGAGCCGCCTTAGATTCCTTTAAAAACTTGCTTGGCACAGCATATATTGGATATTTAAAAAGAAATGATCCCAACTTTAAGCTGCAATATCTAAAATCTGAATTCTCTTCCTTATTTACATAAAATCCACTGTTGCAAAAGGAAACAAAGTTCTAAGAGTAACAGACCATCTGCCATTCATTACTTCATTTTAATTGACATAATATTTGATGTTATATCATTTTAAGTGTAACCAATTCATTACTCCTACCATTTCAAATTTAGTAAAGTATTCACAAAGGCTTTAAATAGTATTCATCAATAAATTTATTTGTTTGTTTGCTTAAGCTGGAAAGGAGTAAATTCCTATTGTTGCTGAATTTTAAGCTTACTTCTTTTCAGACACTTTTGTTTTTGCCCAACACACGTTTTGCTTAACACTTTTTGTGCTTCACATTGCCCATGGGCGGCTGTTATCTTCAGAAGGTGCTGTTTACTTAGACTGTTAGAGCGCAACAGTTTGTAAGCCAGAAGTTTGAATTTTTAAATTTTAGCCTGGATGGCGCCTTTATTGGCTACTCTTCCTTTGATTTTCAACCACCAAGTAATCTTTAGTGTGCCAAAAATGCACACATAATCTATGAGTAAGCAATGTTAAACATAACATGATGGCCACTTTTTATAAATTTCCAACTATGAAAGTTTGTCCCATTGCGGTGGTTGAACCCATAATACTTTAAGACAGTCAGTTCTAAAGTCCATGTCTAAACCCTCAGCCATTGCGCCCTATATAATTCAACTGCACAAGTAAAAACATACATTCCAGCACTTGCTGCTGTATCAAGCTTGTTTTTATGGAATGGGGTAAACTAATTTTTGCTGGCATACAGTGTATTGGTGCACTGGTACAAACGTCCTAGCATGCATGTTGAGAGGGAATGAGAGACCCCGTTTTACTCCCATGACCTTTTTTTTAATGAGCCCTAAGGTACCTGAACATAAAATTGCTTAATTATTATGTGTGTTATTTACATTTTGAAGACTGAATACTACATAAAGTGTTTGAATTTGCTCCAACTCCACACAGCGTCTGATCATACCATATGTGAGCTCAGAAAATTGCAATTAAATATTTGCATAACTAACATTCTTGATGCGCAAACCAAAACGCATGTATGTCTGAATGTTTCATGAAGTTTCTTGAGTATTTTGAGTTTTAAAGTAGCACAATAACAAGCATCATTTTATTTCCAAAACAATACACCAACATTTCATCGCAATGCATCCATTATAACACTATTATAGTAGAAGCTGATGGTATGGATATATTGTGTTTTTATCATTTCCCACCAAGACAAAGTAGCCGCTAGGGCTAATGCAACAACATATAAATAACCTGATGTCAAGTTCCAGTTTCTTCTCAATTTGATTATCAATGTTCCACACAGCCATTCCCTTTTCTTCTGCCCTTGCTTTTATCTTCTGCTCCTTCTTTCTTGCAATTTCACGTCGTCTCGCTGTCTCCTTCTCATAGAAAGTTTGCCGATACTGAGGTCCAACCAAGAGAGAGGGTGCTGAGACCTGATATGATAAAAGTTACAAAAAGAAATAAGTATTTAATGTTTATTCAAACATGCCCCAGAAACATACTAGTATAACAAAAGTATCTTGCTTTACATGTTTCCTTCATTGTGTTTTCTTTCAATGTACAAATATATGTAACTTTTATTACTTGATTACTTGATCTTGGAGACTGTGTTGTAGGCCTCACAGCCTCCCCTGTGTCTCTTATTTTCATGACTTTATCAAGTGCTCATGTTAGAAAAACATCATGAAACAGTAGTAATGTTAAAAACAGTAGTAATGTTAAAAGAAAAATTAAATACTTCATAGTAAACATATTTATAATGTACAAATACTGAATCTATACACTTTAAAAAAAATTAAAATGCTGTCCACATGTTAATTATCCTATTAGACAGGAAGTCTTAGATGTTGTTTTAGCAAATGGTTTAAATAGTTAAAGTTCAGAATTTCTGGTTGATGTGATCTTGGACATCATAAAAAAAATAATAAAAAATCTTTATTTTAGTTGTCTTTACTGTGTAAAATGTTATAAATCTGAATAAGAGCTTCTCTGAGCTGTTTATACTTGAAATACTAGAAACATAGAGTACTCATAGAGTACAAACACAAACACAGAGCATCCTGTACAAATCCGACATGATGTAAAATAAAACATTTCATTTCTAAACCACATCAGTATTACTTAGATTAAAAAAATACAAGAACAGAACTTTATCAAAATATGTAAAGAAAAACAACTTTTAAAAATTAACTTTTTAAACAAAACAAAATAACACAGAAAATTTATCACAACTAAATTTCTCCCTATGAAAACAGGAAGAAATAGCGGTGCGAACATGTTCTTCTGCATGTTCCTATTGAATGCATGCACCGAAACTACTAGCAGTGTGGCAATGCATAATTGTGAAAATGGCAGATGCCAATAGAGAAATACTTAAAATTTCCTTACTCAGTCAATTGTTAACAGATATTGCTGGAATTAAATAAAAGTCTTTATTGTGTTGATTTACAACATCATACCACATTTAACATCTATTAGTTGTATTTTTTTGAGTTGTTGTGTTAACAAAAGAACACATAAACACAGGCCTCACAATACACTCACAGTGACTATCGTCACAGGCCTCACAATACACTCACAGTGACTATCGTCACAGGCCTCACAATACACTCAGTGACTTCCGTCACAATGTTCGTGTAAAAACTGTAGGTTGAGGTGTTGAGTAGGTATGCAGGGAATCCATACAGTTCTTCTGTTTTCCAGTTAGAACTTAAGGTAAAGAGTAAACCAACATGAAATAATAAAAAGTCAACCACAGTAGCGGGTCAATTCATCATTCAAACTCCCCTGACCCAAAATTTCCTTTATCTTTATGTCTTTCAAACATAAATAGCTCAACTCACCAACCAACATAATGAACAAAAGACTAGTGTTTACAAATTGGCTACTTTGCTGCATGGATGTTTATTTAATGGCAAGTAAAATATTCTCAAAATTGGGCATTGAAGTGCTGTGCATAAAAAAACATATAAAATTAAATCATCAACAATCGCACTGTTTGGCCAACATATAAAAACAGACAGAAGTTAACAATAAAGTAACATAATAAAAAAGTTTACATAAGCCTCAAGAAAAACAATGAAATTAAACAGAAATGAAAAAAATACATACACAATATTGTTTGGAAAATTCAAACAGTTTTAAATAGTAATGTACATGAGAAATATAAGTTGATTTATGCAACAGTAAATTTGTTGAAAATACTTTTAAGTTGACAAAAAACATTAAAATAAAAAGATCCCTGCCAAATGCCTGCTGCTTATGCGATCTATGGCTGCTGACCTTGTCTGCTCAGCTCATGGCAAGGAGGATACCTACGCCACCTGTACCTTCTGGATTTCCACGCCAGAAGACCTTGTATACAGAGTCTTTACCAATGATTGGTTTTGTTTGGTCATTATCCTCACCTCTCCATCTGACCTCCTGGAGGCAGCAGATGTCTACTTTCCTACGACTGATTGTCTCGACCACTTCACTTGCTCTGTTGTTGAGCGTCCCTACATTTACTGTCTCTAATCTAAATATAGTCTGGTCTGGTCGCTTGATGACGATCTGGTGTTGCTCAGACCTGACAACATCCCTACCGTACACGACACGTCGCTATTGCGATCGGTCCCGTGTGAACGTGATTTCTTTTGTTTTGTCATTTCATTTGTGGGGTTTTGGAGCTTCGTGTTTCATGCATGCTCTTGCTACCTTGTAAAACCCCATCGTTGCCGAGGTTACAAGGGTAAACACAGTTTGATTTGTGTAGGGTTTACCTCCCTAGATGGATTGCTTTCACCACGGCTAGGAGCCCCATCTACCCCATATTATAGTTAAAATAAGTGTCTATCAAACTCCAATCGAGGAGAGCACTTATTATATTTTCAATGTCAAAGACACATGTCTAAACACTAGAAGCATCTTTTTAATCACATTTTCTGCTTTAAAAGAAAACAATGTAGCCAATGTCTATTGAACTCCCACAGCAAGGAGAGCATTGGAAATGTATCAAAATCACGGAAAAAAAACATTCAATTACTTCTACAATACTGCAGAGACATGTCTAAAAATAAATAGAAGCATGTCCAAAATAAAGGGACAGTTTCATTTAAAAAAAAAATCCAATGTCTATCGAACTCTCATAGTGAAGAAAGCATTGGATGTATAACACCCAAATCATGGAAAAAGTGTTAAAAATATGGTCTTAAGTTATATATAGAAATACTTCAAAATACTATTCAGTGTCTATCGAACTCCAGTCAAGGAGAGCACTGAATCAGTGAAACTTTTCTTAGTTGTTATTTAATGATGGCATTCTTTGAAACTCACTTCAGAATTTGAGCACAAAAAAAGACTATGATTGAAGACATTGCTTAGTTCAAAGTTTTAGTACACTAGATCTCAAAAGTATGTATCATCAAATATCTCTTAGAGGTTTTAAGCAAACCGTCCAACGTACCAGTTCAAATTTGTACCTTTCGGTGTAACAAATGGAGTCAGTTATTTTCAAAGAGAGTAATGACAAAATCATTTCAGATGTAAATCTTGTATCTACATTCCTATATTGACAATGTGACTGACTGTGAATATAACAAAGTAGAACATGACACAAACCTGAACAAACTTCTAATGGCAGTGAAAATATGACCTTACTTTCAATGATTCCAAAAGTGTTATTAGAACATATGGCCTTACTTTCAATGGTGCAATGTATAAACAATCAATAAAAAGTACATACCTTGTTTATTTTCAATCAAACTATCTTCATTGTTTGACAGATTATGTTTTATCAATAGTGCATGACAGTCACAGCTGCTTTCTTCAACCTTTGTACAAGTTTCTTGGTTTGTCTGATAACAATTACATTCTGCTGATGCATCAAACTTTGTTTCTACTTTTTCCTGACTATCATATATCTCAAATCTTTCATTATTAAAATCCAAACTGGTAACGGAAACATCTTGTTGTAAACTTGAATTGTCTTCCTTTTTTACATCACATTGTGATTCTTTGATAACACACATTTCACTGTCCAAAAGATAAAAACCGCCATTGCTTACATTTGGTTTTAAATCTTGATCAAGATAAGAAGAGAATGATGAACTTTCCTCTAGATTTTCTTGCTTAATACTATCTAAATTTAAACAAGATACAATGTTCTCTCCAGCTTGTGATACAACCTTTCCATCACAATCCATATATTCATGAGATTCAGAATCAGTCTTTCTAGGATTTTCATGATGGCATGAATCCACCACAAGTGGTTCTTCCTTAATACAAATATTTGTGCCTTGATTAAAATCACCATTCATATCAAATTCCGACATGCTTGTAGGTACTCTGTTTGTACAACTATATTATGCGCTATAGTCTTGAAATGTTCATGAAAAACTATCTTTTGCTCAATGATTGATATTCAAGAAACAGGAAAGCATCATATTGCTCTGTCCTTACTGCAAGTTGTAAACCTCCACAATTTACCTGAAATAGAATGACAAAAAAACTCTTTGAAATTGAATGACTTAAAACAAAGTTAATAAAAGGTCTGAAAGAGATACATGGAACTTTGCTAAATGATTTGATAGTGTTCCACAAAAAAGATTGATTAATAAACTAAGAAAATATGGTACATATGGTATTTGTACTAATTTGTATCTCAAATTTATTAAAAGTGTAAAGGTTAAAGGATCATATTTCAGTCAAGTTGTCAGCAGACATGAGTATGAAGCCGGGTTCGCCGTTTAGGAGCTAAGGCTTTGGCTTCCGCTTCAAAGACTGGCTTCGGCTTTGTGATATTTCCAAATATATCCTGGAAGGTTTTTTCATTAAAAAGGGTGTTTTTCTTACTCCAAATCCATTCAAAAGAGTTAATAGGCTAACTAGACACTGTTTACTAGGTACACAACACTTTGTTTTACTGAAATATGATGATTTGGCCTTGGTATAGAGTTTTCTAAAAACCAGGGCTTCGGCTTTGACTTCATCTTTGTGTTATTTTTAGAGCAGGCTTCGGCTTTCGATGTTTTGAGATGCCAGCTTTGACTTCCTCATGTGTCAGGGCTTTGGCTTCATTAGTTGCGGCTTTGTAACCATGTCTGCTTGTCAGTAGAATTCCACAGTGAAGAATCCTAGGACAGCTTCAATTTTTAATTTATATATAAAAGACAAGATATATGTTACTTACTTGATTACTTGATTACTTGATGATCGAGACTGAAGTAGACCTTCTGGTCTTTCAAGTGTCTCCTCTCTCTTGT
>JAUUEB010179764.1:0-14066 GCA_032362205.1 Clione limacina
CTTGATTGTACAATGATGGTTTAGTTGGGGGGGGGGGGGTATCTTCACCCCCCCCATGACTCAACCGGACTTAATTTTTAATGATCCTTAGGGTTCATAGACACAAAAATTTGCGTTTGCCAAAAAACTTTGGGGAACTGACCACTAGGGCCAATATTCTCACAAAATGGACCCTAAGGATCATTAAAATTCAAGTCCGGTTATTTCATGGGGGTGAAGAGAAACCTTCCCTCCCTCCCCAACTAGTTGCATAGAAAGAATATTTTAAAAGAAATACATCAAACATGTTTTAAATTTTCAAGTCATTTTGTGCAATTTCATATGATTTTGTTGTTCTAGAACTAATTCAGAACTGTTTGTAAAATATGCAACATAAATCAAAAGACAGGAACAAACTATCGAATCTTTCTTGCACACATCCTCTATGTTGATGATTGGTCAAAAATTAAGCAAGCTGATCGGAAGAATGTATTCAAATTAAAAGATATGTTATCTCTGGTTATGCACCTCTGAACCTTATTTTTATTCGGAAATGTTTTTATAACATTTTCTGGGGCATTCTGATCTAGTGGACGTCGTCCGAGTCCAGAACAGCATGATAACCAAGTTTGTTTACCATCAGAATTTGACATCTAGAAGCTGCTTTTTCAGTGTCTTATTCATTTTAAGTAAACAATCAGGGCGGTATTCGACATAGATTAAATCTTCTGATTCATTTTTCACAGATGACTGTACTTAAGACAACTATGTATCTACTTTAATTGTGAAAGTTTATAATTAGCGCAGTACAAACGCCTTTTTATTAGCAGAATAAGTGACAATTGATGGCGGTTGTCAAATGTAATTATTTAAAATATCTGATTTTTCTTCTTACACAGATGCCTTAACCCGTGTAACTCAACACAGATCTAGAGACACACATACGTCGATCAACATATTATAGTCTTTCCAGAATGCCACCATATGAACACGTTAGTCTTATATCTATTACTATGACGTGCATACACATGTGTGTATTACTTCTGATGTGCACCACGTGTGTTACACAAGGGCAAGAACATTCATTGTCTGACCCAAAGTTATTTGATTATTTCGAGGGAAACACTTATGGAGAAGTAAAAAGGCAAACTATTGACACCATTGACCTTACTAGAGAGGAAGCCAAACAGAGACAAAATATACAGGAAATAAACGATGTTGCATGCAAAGGTATTGAAAACAAGAAAAGCAATCACTGGCCAAGTCATTTGCAGAAATGGGACGTCTATGGAGATATTTCCGAACTATATCGTGAATGTCCACACGGTTTTCAACCTTGTTCAGACTCTTGTCGATGCTGTGATTGTAGTTTGTGTGGTTTTCACAAAATCCCTCAGTTTTTATCTAAAGATGTTGTATGCTTGGATTTCTTTCAAAACTACATCAGCGAACTTGCCCCTGATATTTTTATACGTTTCTCAAGCTTAAGATTCCTGTATCTACCCCATAACTATCTTACTAGATTAAACAATGGATCATTTGCAGGTCTTGAACAACTTAAGACTCTGAATCTAGTTGGAAATCATATACGTATGCAGGCTGACACGATACCTGTTGAAAGCTTTAGATTCCTGAAGAATCTCACCACGTTAGCATTTCATAGAAACAACATTAAGACGAGTGGTCTATCTTTGAATTATCCAGATCAAGCTTTCTCTGGTCTTGAAAATCTTCAGAATTTGACAATTGATGGTCTTACCAGGAAAACCTTCGGTCCAGGATTTTTACAAATGACATCTCTTTCTCATCTCAGATTACCAGGTTACAACACAGGGTATTGCAAACTCCTTGAAATAAGCAACGAGACATTTAGAAATATGCCTTATTTGAAAAGTCTAAATATAAGCGATTGTTCTATTCAAGGAGATGAACTCGATAAACATGCATTTGCTTCGTTACAACAGCTTCAGGTTCTGGACTTGAGCTACAATGAGGCGATCGGACTTGATGCTCTAAATATGTCACTATGTCATCTTGTCAACTCCAGTTTACGTGAATTGTATATCGGCAACATAGTATCCCGATATTCATTCGCCATTAACGTTGAAGTGAAGCACGTCATGTGTATGCCTAAACATCTTCGTGTACTCGTAGCTGTTGGGAACAGTTTTCAATCCGTGCATCAAGACGTATTTGAGCACTTGCCTCCACAACTAGAGGTTTTGGATGTCAGTGGCAACGAGTTTGTCTTCGAGTCGTACCTACAATTCATGTGGAAGATGCGTAGTCTGAGGACTTTGAAGCTCAATGGAGAAGAGTATCTGCACGATCTTCCTTCACATTATCCATATCAAGCACCCTACAAAACCGCAACTATTTCCAAATCTAAGATACAAAATGCAATAGATGATCAAAGCGCGCAGTCTGAAAATGGCCAGGGGGTGTCAAGAAAAGCTATAACATTTAAGCTACCAAGAACACTTGAACATATTGAGATGTCTAATGCTGGCTTGAGGTATAAGTTGTCAAAACTCATTTTTGTAAAGGAAAACAACCTACGAAGCATCAAAATTAATTGGAATATGTTCCCGTTCCTAAGAGGTCCCCTCGTAGGACTAGATAGACTACAAATCTTAGATTTATCTTACTCAAATGTAAGGTGCATTCAGCCTGATTTCTTTGATAGCTTCCCGTCACTTGAAATATTAGACTTGAGCTACAATGTTCTAGGGAGATACAATTATTGCAAAAGTATGCAAAATCAACTATTTGATAAGTTGTCTTCACTGGCTGTACTGAACCTTGGTTACAACGACATTAAGAAAATAACACTCAATCAGTTTTCAGGACTGACCCATCTTCGAACGCTTATTTTACGAATAAACACATTTTGGGAATTCAAAGCCAACATAAGTCACATGAAATATCTTGAACATTTAGACCTTCATGGAACTTCAATCCACACTCTCTCGCCATACATGCGTACACAGATAGATGCCATCAGGAATATTACAGTAGATCTTTCTTGGACACCAATCTACTGCCTGTGTCCGAACCTAGAATTTCTACAATGGATGACGTCCCCATCAAACAAGGCATTTAAAAATGACTTCAGAAATGACTTTATCGGTTACAAATGTGTGTTTGAAGACCAGCACGATAAAATAATCACAGACGGGTATCGTGAGGACCTCCGAATACTAAGTCGAAAATGCATGCCACCTAAATCCTTATTCGCCGCTGTGCTCTCTGCAAGTATAGTCGTATTCATGCTTCTGTTAGCTGCCATAGTCTATAGATTTAGATGGAATCTGAGATTCTTTTACTATGCTGCTTATCAAAAGTACTGGAACAGAGCTCCAATGTCGGAGGGTGAGGAGTTCGAGTACGATGTGTTTTTATCCTACTCATCATCTGACGAGACGTTCGTTCTACAAACTTTAGAGCCAGGTATGTTTAAAATCTTTTTTTATCGAACGCACGCTACTAACTCGGATAAAGTCAACTTGGTTTAGAGCATCTCAAGAGGATCGGTCTTGGGCTGGATACTGCTTTATACTCAGATTCTAGAGATTGCGATGCTTTCCTTCAACACAACGGTGGCGGCTATCCTGCTTTATAATGTATCCTGCCACTTAGACCAAGGGCGTAGCTAAGTCATTTTGACGTATTAGTCAAGCTGATATAGTTGCTAAGAACAAATGGTTTAATAGTTAACAATTTGTCATGTTATAACATGTTATAACATGTACATTTTAAAGTATCATATTTAAAAAGGGAGATCATAAGTAAAGGAGATCAGCATTATATTTATCATTTGTTGTCTCCCTTAGATGTGATTTCACTTGATAGTCGTGACTACTGAGGAGTGTTTTCGGAAAGAAAAATGTTCGACTTGTAGTATCCGGAGCTCGGATACTGATTAATCTAGTATTGCCGGTTGTGGGCCATCTCCGTAGCGAAGAATATTCAACTGTTACTCATGTTAATATGTGTTATGTACCAGTTGAAGTTAGGACTTGAGACAACAATTATAGGGAATATGTAGCTGCATAAAATAGTGCATACGATGCATTAGTCACTGACTATTTGATTATAAAGGAGCTACGCCCCTGATTTAGACATGTAATTAGAGTTAAATAACAAATGGCATTAGACAAGTATAAAACAATGCCAACCAGATAAAGTAGCACCTAACAGTTGACTTTTGTCAATACGGATATCTGTTGTGAACAGTAGTAAGATTCATTAGAATCCTTATAAGAATGTTTGATAATATTGACAAGATGATTTTTTTTATCTTTTAGGTAAATGGGCATAGGCCATGAACACCGTAATTCCCTAAGCAGATTTGTACACAATTTAAACACACGTGCTACTCAAAACTTATAAGAACGCAATTCACATTAAATCTAAAGATGAAGTCAGTTAGTACATATTTGTACACAATAATGAACAAACACAAATTGACATAACTTTCGAATACCAAAAGGTAAAATTTTCGTAGAAAGCAGCATTTGGTCGAAAATGTGTACGTACTATCTAGAAGAAGATCAGGCAAATAATACATTTATACATAAAAAGTTGATAGGGGTCTTCACAACATGTTTAAATATATGTCATCTAATTCAGCCCTCCGGTCACGTGACGTCAAAGTGCTGATCCACGGACGAGACTTTCGAGCAGGAGACCACATTGCCTCGAACATTGTGTCTGCTGTGAAAATCAGTCGTAGAACATTGGTGGTCCTTACAGCTAGTCAGGTCAACAGTCACTGGTGTACTTATGAAGTACAGGTACGTACTATAAATATACTGTTTTAATTCAGAAATACATCTTCAGTTATAAGTGTTCCTATTAAGTTTGGATATTTCTTGTATGGTAGGTACACCGGAAAGTTAACTGTTAACATTGATATTCAAATGAATTAGAAAGAATACAGCTAGCCCCATTCCTTCTGAAATTATCAGGAAACCCTCTAGAAACTATATTTGTATGAGAAGAATCAGACGCGTAGATAGAGGAGGTCATTACATATTGTCCCCCTCATTTAAAAATGGCATACTAGTCTAACTAAGAAACCAGCTAAAAAGTCTCTTCTCCTTCATCATTCGATGAAACAAAAATAATTATAGAAATATGCAAAGCTATAACCCTACATTTTCTACGATTATTTATCTAATTGAAGACGCAACTAAATCTCATGACAGCCTTGTTACAGACGTCTTTTAATCAACCATACGTACCTCATATTGATATTGTTTTGCATTTTTCAACCTAAAACTGTTTCCTCTGTTTCTTTTCCTTTCCCATACCCTTTACGCTCGTCAGATGGCTAATGTTGAATCAGCTTACAGCGGACGTCAAGTGTTAGTCTTCCTCTTGATGGAGACGATTCCTAAGAATAAAGTTGGCACAGAACTCCTGACACACATCAAGACAAACACGTATACGTCATACCCACCGGCAGCACACCGAAGCTCTGGTGACGTCATGAACATTTTCTGGAACAAATTAGCTACAGATCTAAAAGGATAATCTCATGTGTCCCTGTGTTTTCTTGTTTTGCTACTCTTGATTAGCGAGCCCATTTTAGACAACTTGGAGATATATATTTTATCATGATGTATCATATGATTGTATTAAACGAAAATTGAGACTGAAATGTATTTACAGCCAACCCCCGCAACAGTGCCATCTACAACTAAACGAAAACGCCTACTGTACAATTTTCGTGGTGCACGACATTTTCCCTTCTTTGTCTATCTTATGAAAAATCCGCTATTACACGAATTTCGGACTAAGCGTAATCGGTATTAAAAGATGTATTACCGTCCACTAATTTAGTCAAGTTTGATTTTCTTCTATAGTCAATCCTGCTTCAACTCAGGCTTCAACCCGAATTTTTTATGTGAGGCTCAAAAGGCCTGTGCCATAAATGTCTGTTGAATTACATTATAAAGTATCACAAAAAATGAGTGCAAAATGTCAAAAGTAATCGAAAATAAATAATTTGTTGACATTTACATATTATATGCCCATATATTCATGTTTTTGCAGAAAACACTGGCACTTACATGATTTAAACCCGCGCCATGTCACATGTTAGTCAGAGACATGGCCTTGAGGCCATCGACCCCTTCTTTGTCTCTCTTCAAATCTAACACCTTTCATATTGTTTAATCTCATTTCTCATGCTGGATATGGCTTGATAATAGTTTGTACATTTAAGAAATTGAGTCGATAAATTGACTTCTTGCCAAAAACGCGGAATATGTGGCCTTCTATCTTGAAATAAATTATACCAATAATACGTATAACACCATAGATGTTTTTAAATAGAATACATGTTATTAATATATCATAATATTGTTCATATAATCAGAGGTATCACAAGCTTAGTTTTATAAAGATTAAATTAATTACAATGATATGAGCGTATTACATTCAGAAAAAGCAAGTGTAATCGATTATTTTATCAATAAGTGTAGGATAGAATCAAGAAATTGTAAAAGGAGTATTTTACCATGTAAATCCAATGAACCTCTGCTCAATTTCCTGATTCCAGTAATGAAATGGAGCTTTTTGTGGTTTTATTTAAAAACTACACCTTTGCCACATAAAATACAGAAATTTGAAATAAATTAAGCCTCTACATTTTCTACAATTAGCATTAGGGAGCCTTTCCACTGTCGAAAGACGCTTAAATGTCGGAGTATGCCAAGTTGAAAATTGGCTCTGTAGTAACAATGAAAATTATATTCTACAAATGTCTGTGCCTACATTCTCCACTTTTTGTCACAATTATAAAAATAAATAGCACACCATAGAAAAGTATTTCAAGGTTTTAAAACAGACTTAATATCATCTAACCTTTTTTTTTCGGTCGAAGGTGCCGATTAACAGTTTTTAATTACTTGATTTTAACTCAGGAGAGAATTGCAATTTTAACGCTCTTAACATATAATTTTAATCTGTCCGTAAAGGATCCTTTGATTTTTGTATAGATTATCATAAGTTGTGTCATCAACTATAAGATATGTAACCAATGCCATCAAATGTCGTTATCATTATTATTTTGCTCTGCATTTTAATTAATTTCATGTTTGCTTATATTTTGTTATTTACGTGTCTTGCTTAAATTACACGTATTTTTTCTTAAATCTTGCCATCATTTGGTTTAATGTAAATAGAAGTTAATCATGAATAGTAAATCATATTACATTATGCATTATACAATTAATTATAAACATATCTAAGATCCTAAGGGACCCAGACACAAAACTTTGCTTTAACCAGAAAAATCCGGAGAACCCACAGCCACCTCCTTTTTTTCTTAATTGACGATTACGATACAAATGATTTTATAAAAAAAAACTATGTTCGATATGTATCGAAAACTAAAAGACACGTAGTCGATTACTAAAAGTAATATATTTCTATTTATAAATGTTCTATTTATAGCCGAATTAAATACGATTCTACATACTTTTTCCATTTACAAAGCTCTTTAAGAGAAAAACGGATATATCAGACTCCGAGAGTATGTAGCAATAGGTTTCTGCGTTGTTTACAGTGTTTTTAGCCTCCAAAAGTGTTTGTTTCTAAAAAACTCAAAATTCAAAATATATTAATAGGGGGATGGCGTTTCTCCTGATTTGCTATGGTTAGTAGTCATCAAAAAAACACCTTGGCATGTTTTCAAATAAAATATGTTGCCGATACAATACAAAATATGTATTATGTTTTTGCGAATCAACCATTGGTTACCTAGTGACGTGTCCAGGTTTCAACATTTGATAACAGGTCAAAGAAATTTCCAAATAGTCGTATCTTAAGATATGGTGCTTAAAAGAGAGGTCACTGACAAGATAAACCATACGATAATCTTCAGTAGCTATGGGTTACTAGAATAGCCATGTGTGTCGTTAAATCAAATAATAACATTCGAGGTCAGATAGAGGTCACGCAAGACAGAACTCATTCTTTGAAATGTTTTTCACAACATTTTATGATTTTTGCAGGAAATTATATCTTATTATGAACATCAAGAACCTGATAAAATGATATAAAACTACCTATTCTCTGGTTTTCAATAAAAGTGGGTTATTTGTGACCCGTTAACTCATTGGTTGTCGTGTTGGTATTTTACTGTTACATTTTTCATGCATTATGAATTAGATAATTGATTGTTGTCTAATAATTCCGGCAGAATTTGGGCCCATATGTTGTTAAACGCAATCTGGGTCAATAAAGTGAATTGAATTGAATTGAATTGAATTATATTATTTGAACCATGTTTTAGCATTTTACATTTTTTAAATTTGTCCATTTGATAGTCCACACTGTTAGTCCCAAAATGCCTAATGGCTTGCTATGACATCAATACCAGATATGACGGCTCTTAACGAATATATATATACAAAGAAATCTGTCCATGAATTTCCAAATTCAAAGCGCAATTTAAGACCGCTGCTAAAATCTATATTTTAAAGTCTGATATATGACCAGGTTTGGATTCAATCACTTGGTATTCCCCTCCAGAGATTTGAGATTTAAATCTTAATATTGATATTTGACCTTGAGCATGACCTTGAAACCAAAATTTGACCTTGAGATTCTTTTTCGTTTATGTATTCTTAATGCAGCAGTGTTTTGTTTTTTATTGCATGACCTAAGATTCCAACGATATGGCAAGAAACAGTCAAAGGTTTTAAAGTGTAGTTTTCACGACGACCATCTTGAATTTATGCAAATTGAAACAAATCCAACCATACGACTTTTGATATAAGAAGCGTATTATATGCTCAGATTTCTCTTTAACAAGAATAAAAAAAAGTTTACATTTTTCGTTTATTTCAATGGTTTGCATAACCTCGATGATATCAGCTCCTTAAACGTCAAATTTTGCCATTTGACTAATAAAATATAGTAGTAAACTCAATGTCACTGAACACGGGTAGTGTCTTTGGAAATCGATATTATTGCACTGATTTATTTTAATTGTGTATTTGTTGGTCTAAATCGTAGTTATTGAACATTGTAAAGCTATTGACCAAATAAAGTTGTTGGAATTGTTTTCAGCACTTCATAAAAACAATCATATGACATAACAAAAATGACCGCCTAAAACTAATAAATGTAATAAATTATTAATAAAAACGCTGTAATTATTTAAAAAAACATTAGAACATATGTTTTCTACACTGATATATCCAATGGTGCTGTCACTGACGATGTCAAAGTTTAAGGTCAAGGTTAAAAGTGGTAATTAGAGGTCAAATTCACAGCAAAACGAGTTTGACCCTGAGAATGACCTTAAGTATCAATTTGACCTTGAAAATGGAATAGGCATGTCAAAGTTCTATAGACTTTACGTATAACACTTACGTTCAAGTCGAAGTATGCCGTTTGTAATTAGAACTACATATTTTTTGTTTAAAATTGTTATCTAGCGCAAGGAAACCGGAAATTGAAACAACTATCAGTAATTCCACATTGAATCATTAAGTTGACAGTAATAAGTGTCGTTATATTACAAATTGTCCGTAAAATAATATACAAAAATGTGACTTCTACCTCAAATCACACATAAATACATTTTCGTGTAAATGACCTCGAAATTTCAAGATGACCTTAAAATGACCTTGATTCATAATGTTTTGCAGATAAATACAAAATGCTTTAAAAGATTCTTGCTCAAAAGGTAAAATAGAACAACAAATATCAATATGTATATATTGACCCCAAATGACATTGACCTGTGAAATGACCTTGAAACAAAAATTTGACCCCAGCAATGAAGATTGCATATCAAAAAACGTATGAAATATTGTATCATACAGCTAGTGGCGGCAACAGGGAAAATAAAGGGGGGGGGGGGCTTGACCCAAAAAGGGCACTTTCTCAAATGTAAAAGGGCACCTCACCCTACCTAAACCTAACCCCCATTTGAAAACTACTCGGATTTTGGCCACTTCATTTTTCGATTGCGATTTTTTAAAATACATATTAATTTGAAGTAAAAAAAAAGTAAAAACGCCTTTTTTCATGAAAAGTGCCGTTTTTCTCCGAACAGTGCCCTTTTGTTTCAAAAAATTAAGTTGAAAATGTGCCCCTTTTAAGAGAAATATGCCTTCTTTTTCTTCTTTCATTCTTTTTGTTCTTCTTTCCCTCTTTATCTTTTTTTTTAAATGGTCATTTTATGCCCCCTCACAAAAAGAGGGGGGGGGGCTTAAGCTCACCAAGCCCCCCCCCTGTTGCCGCTATATATTGAGATTCTTAGTTGTGGAGATGAACCGAAAATGGACGGCGGCTATAACTATAAGGGAGACCGCTGAACTATCATAAACAATTAAGGATGTACACATGTGTATGAGACATGCAAAGAAAACTGATGTGTTCAAACTTAGTTTGATCAATTTTTAAGGCTAGAGCGTAGCACGGCTATCTCTAATTCATTCTTTCTCCTATATCCGGTATGCTTCGTGTCGCTAACTAACATAAAATGATGACGAGTCATCCACGAGTCACCGAGGGCGAAATATTGGACACTGCTGCAAGACTCCATCGTAGGTTAGGTAGGCGTAGGGGGTAAGGGTTATAGTTAGTTTCGCAACTATTTTTTTCGCAACTCTTTGTTCAACGTTTTCGCAACTTTTTTTGCATCCACGTTTTCTTTTGGGCATTTGTTTGGGACCAATTTATATTTCAAACTTTTAAACCGAGAATTTTTGTTGTTGAAATGTTGTGTTATTTCTCTGCCACTTTTGAATACGTTTGATGATAAAATTGCAGGAAGATGGAGCATACCAACAAAACCGACAAATTCAGATAGTGTAACGATTAAGATTCTTTTATACAAAAACCTTTGAGTATCTCCTAGCTAGTGTTAATAGGTATGTACCTTTTACCCATGTACCAAATTATGTGATACCCCTAATAAAGATTTTGGATTTTTAGCTTCTTAGAAAGAAACAGTTTTGAAGGCTCAAAACATTGTATAAAATGCAGAAAACCTATTACTACATACGATCGGAGTCTTAAATATCCGTTTTTCTCTTAAAGAACTTTGTAAATGCAAAAAAACTAGGTAGAATCGTTTTTGCTTCGGCTATAAATAGAACATTAATCGAATTGTCTACTTTAATCGATTTGCTTATTGCTATAAATACATGCGTTTTTTCTACAAATAGAACAAAGTATTGGCGTTATTTCTTAGTTCATAATAAGTATGGAATACACAATTTTTGCTCTTATATAAACATTGGTATCGTACTTACCATAAAATGTAATCGTTCTTTTGACGATGGGGGGGGGGGGGGTTCTTCTGATTTGCGTGGGATAGGGGTTGGTTAATGTGTTGCCTTACTGACCTTCACATATCTCAATTGTTATCTTAATTAAAAAATCAGACACTCTTATAATTACCCTTCATATTTAAAAAGCACTCTCTAGTCCCTGGTGCTAATGCTAATAATTTATGTAGGCTTTTCATTTTGAATCTATACATTATCAGTAGGCAACAAACGTAAGATGACAGCCGAAGTTTCTGATAACTGTGATTCAAATAGTTTTGTTGCCACTGCCCAACAACTGCACGACTAATGCTTTGCCCGTCTCCACAAATAGATAAGCGGATTGCGCAACATACCACGTTGATCAAATGCCAATATTGGTCACTTTAACGGTAACAAATAAAGATATATTTTCATTGTTTTTCAACCTCTGAAATGATTAGGTTCATGATTCATGAACGAGCGAAAAGAATCAGTTATTCCCTGACTGTCATTGTTCAGAAATTGGCACCAAAGGTTAACACTTAGTTTAAGGACGTAAACTGTGTGGTCATTCATGTATGTTATTAATTGGCACCATTGGTGTGTGCCGTCGCCTGATTTACTGTGTACAAAGGATTAAACGACAAATAGGAAGGATTTACAACTACTGAGTATAATAGAAATATGGTCTAAAGGGTCACGGTGATTAGAAACAATGCAACTTGTGGTAGGTAATCGGAGTTGATTAACATCTGCGATTCTCTCTCTTAGTATAAGGTTAGTTAAACAACGAACACCGCCATTAGAGCATTGTACTTTGATTGTGTTTTTATATTTTGATAAAATCACATTCTTGTATGGAACTTTGTTTTGACTGTGATTAGCGGTGAAAGATGTGAAGAAAATTGTTATTATTTCTAATGAAACAATTTTGGATTATACAGCTGATTGAGAAATTTCTAATCTTTAACAAATTTGATGGATATTATTTAACACTGTGACGTGAGTTTATCCCAAGTTATTGACTCCCAATAACCACAACATACCAGAGCGTTTTATTTCGTGATATCTGGACTTATATTGTGCAAAGCTCATCATAACATCAAAGTAATCGTCTTCAAAACGGATTACCGAATAGCATCATTATCAAGGAAAGCGTCAACAATGTTCCTTTGGTGTAGCTAAAGCCTTGGATTATCTAACAGTTTATAGTATGACATTATTTACTTTTGATATCATGGTAGAAATGTAGATATGCAGGGTATTTTGATACCTTAGCCCCTCTCCCCTGGCCAGACAAACTCAGAACAGAGAACACAAAACCAAATATATGGGGAGAAATTTCAAACATTTTGTGCAATGTATTTTTAATTTAATACATTATGTTTAATATTTAGTGTGTATACTGGCCGTGTTCCATAAGTGACCATAGTGAGAAGGCTCTGGACTAGTGCTCTCGAAAAAGAAGATTTTTTTTTAATTTTATTTAACAGGCTCGGAAATTGAAAACATATGAACGCGTAGAAAAATACGTTTTTTTTAAACAAGTAAAATATAAATGCAAACTCCAACTTCAAGTTGGGCCACATTGTAATTTGCTGAGCAAAAGATATGGTTACGATTTTAATACATCATTATTCTTTCATAAATTTTTTACTCGGTGTTCAAGTTCTATTAAGTTTGAACGAAAACTGTTGACTTCTTTCTTAACCATATCTCATTAATAATAACAAATTAACACAATTTTGAATGAGTAGTTCCAAATTTTTAAATTGGTTCCCAGGGTTGGGTAATCGATTTAATTCAAACGAAACCCCTTATTTTTCAAGCATATGCGCAAAATATAATTTTAAATCGTACAAACTATGAAAAACAGAGTGGTAGAATATTGTAGTTGATATCAAAATACAGGTAGTTAAATTTTCTTTGTAAAATCTTTAAATCTGGTTGTTATTTGCATATTTACTTATATATATGAGAACCGTTTTGATGACCCTGGAGAATTGACTAATTAACCTAGATTTGTTTCAACATGACTTTCAGGATGTGCCATTATTGCAAAATGTCTAAGAAATTACTATTTTGATTTAATGGTATGTTTGCATTTTAAAAATCTCTAAAGCCAAAAGGCAATTTTGTTTTCATGCTTTTCTTGTGCTTGAAAGGCTAGATAATATATCTTAAATTGATTTATTTCGGTTCCGGCCGATTTTATACAGTGTTTTACGTTATTGTCTTATTTAACGAAGTATGGATTTTGTAATAAGAGGAGGGGGTACTCGTTGATTTCGTGATATTTTAATTCTTCGGTCTAAGAAAAAAATACCTTCAAATACTTTTGAATATGGTTTAGAAAACTTGATAAATGGTTGTACGAAAAAAAGTCGTTCATAGACCCGAACCAACCACCCAAGTGCCTTTATAACAAGAAATGATATAGCATAAGTGATATTCAACACTGAGTAATGTACATTTGTTGCATGTCAAAATACGCAGCATTGTGTGGCTTGATGATTTTCTTTAATTTTATGACTTGGCTCTTATGGTACTGAATATTGGGTTCAAAAGATGGCGATTCTAAAAAAGATAAGTTAAACAGTAAAGGTAAAACAGAAAATGCATTCTTATAACGGGGTGAAAGGCACAACTGTATGCTTGTCTCTTTCGTTGTTTTAGTTAGATATGAATTGATTTAATTGGAGAATTTGTTGAACTAATAAAAAAACACATGAAAATTAACCCCTACCTTAATCCCCACTTAAAGAGGCTTATAAAGTATATAGATATATTTAGATGTCCATGACACAG
>JAUUEB010179875.1:0-22871 GCA_032362205.1 Clione limacina
AACAAGTGAATAGTGACTGTATTACGAGTGATGACGAACAAATTTCGGTGTGACTAGACATTGAATGTTTGAAAATCAAATCACCGTTTCTCACAACTATATCGCTTGAGCCGGTTTGAGGGCTGGCTCGAACTAGTTATTTGACTATAGATTGATTTGACTTCATCACTAATTGTAACATATTATGTACATTCATTTTGAACTACTAGATAAGTCATAAACCAAACAAAAATGAATATTCCATTAGCAATACAATCAAAAAGAAGATATTGAAGAACAACCGAAAACATAATAATATTGACTCCAAAAACATGAAACAAACTGATCCCAACAGCAGGTTGATAAATGTGCGATGTGAGTTGATATCATCTGTATGCGGTAACCTCATACTATAAAGGTCCGGCAACATAAAAATCATATTTCCCTGGATAAAGTAATCTTGACTTTTATTGTTGTACTCGGATGACACCACAGTATGTGGGTTAAATATGTAAAGTGAAATAAAATATATCTAACTGTCTGAATATTGGTTTAATCACAACTCAGCTCGCTCATTTATAAGTAATGATACTTGGTCCCGAACTCAATAAGATAATTAAAATGAATTGTTACACAACTCAGAAAGACAACTGTAGATCTGAATGGATACAAAACATTGTATTTGCATCAACCTGAGCTATATTTTAACAAGATATGCGATTTAAAAAGCCACATACTTTTATTTCAATGCTTTAGTAAAGTTCATAAATACTTTTGAAACCAACAAAAAAATTATGATTGCATTAGAATATTAAACGTGCCCATATTATTTGCAGAAGTGTGCTAAAAGTCTAACGACCTTTTAAAGTTGTCTCACTGGCTTTCGAATCAATGATTTTGTCTGAGAGGAATTGCATACTTAAATAGTGAGAAAGAAATATCAAAAGAGCGATCAAAAGATTGATCACAATTTCTCTTGAGGAATACAACCTCTAGACACATTTAATGTGAGAAAATGATGTCAGAAGAGTTAGAAAATTACATCAGTTTCAGCAGAATACCAGCACATTATTGACATATCCCCCAATGATTCTATGAAAATAAAATGGAATTGTATTCATTCATACACTAATTGGTAAATGCATTTCAAAACAATATTTTGAATTGTGCTCAGTTAAGTGTCGGAATTATAAGAAGACAATGTAAAAGGTTGGTAGGAGTCAATATTTGTACAAGCACAAATGGTACCATTTGGAATTTGATGATTTATTTTTGTTGTGAATGAATGAATGTTTCAAGCGAACCACAATTATACTTTCAGTCGTAAACCAGTAGCAAACAATCAGGGCAGATGACTACGTCTACTTAGAAACTTGGCAACGAAAGGATAATAAGGTTGGGATTATCAATGCTGTTTCGCCAAGTTACTCTCATATGAAAAAGATTTATACAAGTTCTAGACCCTCAATTCGCTGGAATTTTCAGCCACAAATTTCTGTATTATCGTGACCTCCCGTATTTGCGGATCTATCATCTTAATACGTATCCATAGCGATAAGAGATATATAGACATAATGCGAATATGTACATTTGCCAAACTGAAGGCTGAAATAAGAAGCAAATAAATGTGTATTATGCGAAACATAGACTGACGTTACAATTAATGGAACTCTTTCGAAATTGTAGGCGACAATATCAATTTTATTATTTGGCAATTGAGGACGTTTTTGTCAAGTCTGTTTTTTCACTGATATATTGCAACATTCAAATATTCACTTTTTTTTCAAAAAAAAAGAGCGATCTTTAACGTATTTGATATGAGAAATATTGCAAACTAGTTGTATTACATTCCTTGAAAGATGATGCAACATATTGTATGTTGAAACTAATATGTATACAAGCTAACCGAAAAAAAACTAACAGATTTAGTGTGCACGTAACTGTGAACACTTTATACTATTTTTGTACGCATTGTCTGAGCTATCAACGCATATTGTTAGTCTCACTCAAAAACGAAAAACCAATATATGTGAAACAAGTTTAATGAAATGTAATAACAATACAGCAACGAAGCGAAGTGTTTTTAAATATTATTTGCAATTCTAGTTTCGTTAAAACTCATCAAAAGCCACATTAATTAGGTGTTGATCCAATATTGTGCAAATTGAGACGTGGGTTTCATGCACTAATTAGGAAAAAAAATCTATAACATCACAAAGAAGAGAGATAAGACATGTGGGATAATTTGTTTCCAATCTGACAAAATGAAAGGAAAAATCAAGTTCATGTCTGATTTGTCTTTTCTAAGCTGTATTAAGAAAAAATACTGAATTTGAGTTAACAAGATAATCAAAATAAGATCAATATTTCAAAAAGAGGTAAAACTATGTAAAACAGTGTAACAGACAGTATTTTAGACCCCAAAAGACGCTATGCTTTTTAATACCTGAATAACATATGACGAATTAAACATTTCTAATTGTATTTATGCAACTCTGAAATACTAAGTTTGTGTCAGATTTAAAATTGTAATCACTCAATTATCAGCATCTGAAAACGAATAATGTATTAACTAGACATATAATTAAATTATGTGAACAAGTTCATAAAGTACCATCAATAGAAGATGAAGAGCCAAATATATACTTTCCGAAATGGAACACAAAATATACAAAGAAACGTTCAAGAATCAGAATAAATTATATAATAATAGCCCACACATAGGAATTAATGAACCATAAAATGTCAAATGATACAGAGCCAAACATCATCCTTTTTAAAGAAGACAGGCTCACGGGGTTAAATGAGCCGAAATCGAAAATCTCCCAGACCAAATTTGAAGAGAAATAACGATCTATTGATTTGAGGGTTCTTATTTTGTTGTTCTACCTCAACTTGTCGCCCCTTTATGTCATTGTGTATTTTATAAAATGCCATATCTTTAACATAAGTGAACACGTAGAAAGAACATAATTTCTAAGCATAACACTATTCTATAACTATTGACATACTCAATGTTTGAGTAAAATCTGGTAAGGTATCTCAAATCTATTATGTTTATGAATTATTTGTTGGATATCATATCTAACGTATTTCACAACTGTGGCTTTATCAAGTGTAAGTCTGCCAGTCACAGCTGAAGTACCCACACGTTAGTCTGCTCTCATATTCTTGCAACACCTGAATGCAGAATGACAAGCCAAATCAACAAGATGAGCTAAACAAAGAAAATTAAGAAGATTAAGACGGAACTTGAATTTTTCTTGAAATTGAATAAATTGGTGGTGATATGCACATTATAGGTGGAGTCTGTCTTATTTAGCTATTTCCAGATGTTCTTATGAATCTATTTGTAGAAAAAGAATAATTAGTTGTAGCACAGCCTATATGGTATATTTATCAAATATGTTTTTATGAATATTTTGTCAACCTTTTGATTAAACACAAATATGCTTTGTTGTTATCCAGCTTTCGCTGTTACAGCTGATATAACTAGTGACCATATTTTCTTCAAAGGTTTTGCCATTCAATTAATCTTTCATTTCTGATGTATTTGTATTGCATTCAGGTTCATTATATATTTTGTGATTTATTTCCAAACCATATTATTTGCAGTGCAGGCCTGTAGCATTTGCTTTTTGTGACAGTGATATTTGAGGCGTATACAACACTAAACGTACAGATTGTTTCAGACTGAATTTATTTACTCCGTTAGTACATTTTAGGCTTGTATGATGTATTCTCAGCTATAGCATTTTTTAACACATAAAATATATTCTGCATTAACTTTGATGATGACTACAAAGTATATATAGTTTGAAATGTGGCAATCAATTAGACAATGATAAACGCAATATACGTATATATTGTTATATTTGACAGCCTTCTTGGGTCTGCTTTCGTATTTAGGAACAGTGAAAATAGTTTACAAAGAACATCGATTGTCATTGGAAAAAACGTTATTCATAGCCAAGTAGTCTCTATAAAGTATATTACAAAGAAAGCTATATAATATGAACAGTCGATGACCACGTTTTCAGACATGTTTTGGTTTATTTCATGTAGTCTGAAAATCAAGTTGTCAGCATATTCTTTAAATAATTACTATCTAGTTAAGCCTTCACATTGTTTACTAGTTTTATTGTTTTCCAATATTATAACCAGATATGATTAAACTACCATTTCGTCTCATTGACATTTAAAATCTTTCAATCCTGTTCGCTGGGCATAACTTCATCGATCAATTCAAAATTTAGTTAACTGACACATTGAACAAATTAAAGGATATAGGTTGCCATTATGGTCGCAATTAACAAACAATCTAAAACTTGTAAACGTTCTGACTTATGGGCCTTTAAGGCTTAGTACACCTTCTCCTGATTGTGAAACTACATGTCCTCTCACAAAGAACAATCGTTTTAATTTGTTCAACTACAAAGATATCATTTAAGAACACTTAGACACAACTTCCAAATGATGACAAAAGCGGTAACAACTTATGTGTGAAACGTGTCGCATCTAGGAGTGGAACAAGCGTGGGTGCGTGTAGCGCAGTGGTAAGTGCACTCGCTCACCATACGGAAGGTCCAGGTTCGAATCCCATTGGTAACTCTCTAGGATTTTTCTGTCGCCCTTTCTGTCCACCCAACAGTATAATTGGGTACCCGACTATAGGCAGTGAAAGTTTATGTAATATTACCAAAGTAAATCGCTTAACCGGCTGATCCAAGGTGTATTCTGAATGTGTGCAAGAGTGCCTTCGTTAGGCCTGTCAAGGTAATAATTTCACGAAAAGCGCATTGAGCAGGCCTGTAAGGCATGGAAGTGCGCGATATAAATTCCATGTAGTATTGTATAATTATTATTACACAGCTCATCTGAGTGATGTGAGAAAAAGAAGGAAACAATAGATTTCCTATCTTTTTCCCATCCGTAAAAATAAGAACTGTAGATACAGTTTTAAATTCCTCCGAATGTCCATTGTGTTCAGGGTACAATATAAAATAGCCGACTATTTCCGCTAATGAAAACATAGTTTTTTTATGTGATAAAAGAATCAATGGCTATCTATATTCATCTGTGTTTGTGTTCTTGTTCTATCAAAACTATATAGCTACTAATGCTGTAATCGTATTTTTTCGTTAAGCAAATATTGTTATTGGCATTGTGTTTTCAACCTTATTAACGCATTATTTTCGTTGTATGACCCCCTATTTGTTATTTCTCCCTGTATTAATGATCAATAAGTTCCACATAGCTCGTTCTCCTTACAATCTGTTCTCTGAAAGGACATGATCAATATATTTCTATTAGGCGTCATTAATGTCGTCAAACCTCTCATTGTGAGAGGGAAATATGTTATATTGTTCATGTGTTATGATTTCCATGGAACTGACCAGTGAAGCGGACCATTAACATTGTTTGACTGATAATGTCACATTAACCTATTGACCGTTATTTGGTAAGAATCGTTTTATCCAATAGTAAAGGTATGCAATTATGGTTAACCGAATTCCTCTATTCTTTCTCCCAGAGCTATAACAACTGTGTCTAAGTATATCTGGTACTAGGTGATAAACAAAACAACTAACCAGAGAAAATGTATATCGTTTTTTACAATCTTCCCAGTATGTATATACTGAGGCAACATAATAGATATATGTTTTAATGTATGTTTATACACATACAGTAATATTACTAGTGTTTTGTGCACACAAATGTTTTTGACTTTATAAACACTAACAATGATGATAGACAATTGTTTTATCTTTTTTGAATTAAGCATTTAACCACTCAGCAATACAACAAATGTTATTTGGATAGTTGTTTCATCATCTCCCAACATTTTATACTGAGACAAGACAATTTAAACATGTTATAGTGTATGTCTATACACATAGTACTTATATGTATGCACACATATGTAATTTTAAATTCTACACCACTTTCAGACCATTCAAGACGAGAATACTACCAAGTCATACCGTTTTGGACAACGTACCGAGCAAATGAGTGTGATGCTCCAAAATGCAAGAACATAATGGCGAAATGTTCATATCACATTTTGGCAAGAAATGATTGTAGCTCTTAAGCAAAATACATGTGAAAACATAGTCACCGTTCTACGGAAAAACCTCCTAAATATATCGACCATCGGTTTTCGCTGTCAATTGATTCTTCTAGGCTTGCTTTTAATGTTGTTTGGTTTTTGTAAAAGGTTCTTAAGAACATCCTATCAGAAACACAACAAGTGGTATAATCCCTTTTAGAAGGTAGTAGTAAATCCAAAAGCATATGGTCTATTACGGAGGTGATAGCGAAAAAAGCATCGTTAATAGGTTGCCCTTTTTTAAGTGTTTGTGTTACAAATATCAAACATTTGTAACGTACAAGGAGACCAATTTGAGAATGTTTGTTTTTTGAAAAAGGTTTAATTTTGGTCAAAGTCAAAAATAAGTTTCCTTATAATAGTCAAACATTTTGTATTAATTTCTCTTTTATCTACTCTCTTTTTCTGCCATCGTGACTTGTTTCAATTATACAAGATGCAGTGATCGGCCTTAATCGGGAAAGGGCAAACCTGGTGAGTTGCAATCACCCTCTAGAATTAACATTTGCTCCCCGGAACTAACAAGTAATGGAAACACCCTTTACCTACGTGAGTGCGTATTAATTAACCCTAAATAAATGCGCAATAGGGAAACTGAGTTGTCAATATTTTGAATATCCTATGGTATCGTTTTATGATTTGCATAACCTAATGCATTATGAAAACTACACATTACCAAAACATGTCGCAAGTTATCTAATTTGAGAAAATTATGCCATTTTTTAGTTGACAAAGAGTACCTAACTCACCCGAGAACGTTTTTATCTTGACTCATTGTAATTAAAATAGATGAAGTAACCGACAGTTCACAGGAAATTTAAAAATAATGAATAGCACCATAAATATCTCCTCTTGACGTCCATGTAGACAAAAATGAGACCAGTTTCTAGAAATAAATTGTGCACGGGGTGATTTCCAAATAATGACGTATTTTTTTATAGTGGATTAAATCTCATTATGTGCAATCTTATTTCGACCTGTTATTTATTTGATTTGAACTATATCCTGAATACAAGTCACGTTGGTTAACCATAGTCTGATTTTCCTAACGGGGTTGATATTTGACTAAATCAATAGCATCGACATTTCTAATTCACCTAGGGATAATAGAATGCGACCCAGTTGTCACCTCTGACCTTTTATGTAACTGAGTTATCATGAAAGCTGGAAGTTGTGTAATGCTGGAGAGTTTTAGGAAGAATATTTCCCAATAATGTCAATTTGTGTCTACTCTCGAAAGATTATGTTTCAAATAAATTAGTTTACTTATATTATAGTTTTTCTTCTTTTGAAGAATACATGTGGCATATATTGTGTCAACTCTGTCCTTTCATGACATCAGAGACATCAATTTCTAAGAATAAGATCTATGCCTGCTACTTTAAGTTATTTCTGATTTTCTAAATTCGATTAAAAAAGATTAAACGTAATTTCATGTCATATGTACAATCAGCCATTTATTGTGTGTGGCAAGTTTGATCAGCGTCACGTTGACAGCATATATTTTGTTTTGATTGACGTCCAACTGTTTAAAAGAAAGGACTGTATCAATTGTTTAGGACCCTTTTGGGTCTTTAAACATATTCACAAACTTGATAAGAGTAGCATTGGGGAGTCTAGTAGTTGTAAACCCGCCAATCGACGCCGCTCCGGTTGAAATAAGCTACATCTTAGCAATATTTCATTTACAAACCTATTGCATTTAGCACAAAATAGAAGAGGGTAACTGAATCATAGGAAATACTGTCTGTATGCTTTTATTTCAGAGAGGTTAAAGGAAATGTTTGAATGGATCGTTGTATGTACTTGAACTATTTGATGATTACCATATTTTTGTAATTAAAAACAGACAAGATTTTCTGACGTTTTCAATATATTGGATATAGGAATAGAGTAGCAAGATTTTTTGTTACGTGTTATTGCCTGCAATTATCTGTTTATTGTTAGTATTTTAGTATTTGAACTTGCATGGTTCCAGATAAACAATGAGAGGTATAACTTCATTATTAAAATTATCGACAAATGGCACGTTACCTTTTGCTTTTGTTGAGATAGTCTGCGCAAAAAATAACTACTTTAAAACCATGACACAGATGAAGACATTTCAGACAGTGAAAGTTAGAGGTCTGTCCAAATGTTACACACAGTTTGAGCGAAAGTAGAGTATTACGTTCATATATTTGTACATTACATATTTTGCTGAAAAGCCAGCCTCATATAGTATCAAAATTGTATTTAATTGTTGATGGAATAAAGAATATGGCATTTTATTCTTGTTATTTTATTTGAAAATAAAGATTAAATTCTAAACATTCACGAAAGCAAGCTATGCTATATACTCTGTTATCACAATAAAAGTATCAATTAGAGTTCAATGAAAAGGCTTTTATCTTTAGATTTCATTTAAATAAGATTATATACACATTTCACTGAGATATATGTTCTAACGGAATAAAATTAAGGGGACAATAAAGATGGATGGGGAGAATCTTGAAAAGATCGATAATTCTAAATATCTCGGCCAAACAGTGATAACTAGGATTATTCATCAGACCTGTCTGATTATATTTCCACTCAATGGTACAGTATAAATATGAAGGCTCTAGAACACAAGATAGAAACATGAGAAGTGCAGCTGCTGAGAAGCCTTTGAACAAACAATTAAAACAAAAATGACAAATGATATCGTTCTTAGTCTAATTCAAACATAAAGTAATATCAATAAAACGGATCAAAAAGAGATAGTTGAAGTTTATGGTAATCTTAAAAGACACGACAGTCTATTGGACATGGTGCTCGTTGGGGAGATAGAAGGGAGAAGACCCAGAAGCATATCAAGGAATCAGACAGTCAACAGACGTGAATGGCCAGGACACAGCCTATGAGAAAGCAAAGTGATGACAAAAGACAGATATCTGTGGCACTCCATTTCCCGTCAACACCTTGGAAGATATGACACAAGTAAAGTAAAGTAAAGTTAGTTTACGAAAATTTCTCAGAAAGTAACGTACGCCAACAGTTTTATCTCACGCTCGTTACCGAATGAGTTTGCTTTTGTGTGAAACTGTAGAATACACATTAATAAATAAACATTCCTTCGATGAACTTATCCCCCTATTAAATGACTCAGTATACAAAAATAATATCGAGAGTCTTATATCAAGACTTCGACAATTGAAAATTGTAAAGCCATTTGGCCTATGCAATTTAGTAAGATAATTTGGTGAACAGATGTTCTGTTGGATTGACATTTTTTTCAATTAAGAACGTTCTAAATACCTTCTAAACATCGATAAATTCTCCTCAGCATTTCACAATACAAGCAGTGCTACGAGATTAATCTAAACGAATATAGTACAATTGTCAGAAAGGAAAAGGGACAAAGAAAGGAACAGGCTCAAGAAGAGTTTCGACAAAAGAGGGTGTGAATTCTTAGAGCAAAAATCATCAGGCACATTTTCAAATTAATTTTTTGTTATGATCAGCCATGGACAGAGTTTCGTTAGCAACCAATATGAAAAAAGGTACAAAGGAACTGTTAACATTTATGGTTAGAATTAAATTCGTTTCAATTTGCTTAATTATATTGAATGCATACAATTTGTCATAAAAACAGTCATCGTAAATAATCGGATATGACCGTAACATTTGGCTCATACAAAAGCTAAAACATTTTATATCCGCCGTTTAGCAATTAACAATAACTTCAATAATATTGACGAAATCAACAAAAATTCAATTTATTTATTTTGTTTTCTCTACTAAATTACATTTCAGCATCTTTAGTTTTTAATAATGAAAAGTGTGGAAAATGAACTTCTCAAAAAATTAATCACTACCTCCTTAGACGTTTTGAATTTCTTAATGCGTTTTTCATGACGTTCACCATGTGTTCAATAATTGTATATACATCAGCTGTTTATGAACAATCTGTACCAGTCAAGTGATCTTACATTATTATATCAACGTTTGTTAACGTAAAAAGGAAAAAAAAGAAATAATGGTTTTCCGCTGAAAACTATCTTTTATATATTGGTACGAAAATCACAAATTGTTATTATCTTTGGCTCCTTTTTGCCTTTCTGAGCCTCTTTTTAAAACCTGTTTAATTTGACGTACTGATTCTAATTCGAGATATGCATGCGCTTGACCTACATACGATATGTATCATCAATGTGATATAATCGACTTGTTTATAACCTGATAGTGTTTGCTTTTACTTTCTGTTTTTAAACATTTCATCCGATATAACCACGATGTAAACTGTTCATTATCACAAACGTCTTCAATGTTTTACAATCTTTTCTTTTCTTTCTATACAGTCAATTACAGGATGTATATGCAAAAACACCAACAAATCTGTCATTAATGTGCGGTACCACCTGCCAAATCCAAGACGGTCCCATTATTGATTTTCACAGATTAACTATTAAGCTGTTTACAAAGGATGGACAGAAGGAAAATTTAAAACAATGTATAATGGACATACACACAAACTATTTATTAAAAAACAATTTAAACCCGAACGTTGAAATCAAATTAAAAAATATCTGTGTGTGTATTTTCAAAGTACTGCAATTTTCGCGACTACAACGGCAATTGGGTCCTAAGATCTGATAAAACACGATTGTGATACAATTGTTAATAGTTTATGATGGGTTTAAGTTGTTTTTTGTGATCAAACTGAAACGAATGCAATAAATACTAATTTGTAAGTGAATAATACACAATTTAACTACTTTTATTCAGGAATTACATTTTATATATTTCGTATTATGCAAACTATTAATTGCTAGCTATAACAATATATACTGACCTGTATGCTTACTTGCGTCTCGATTTCCTGAAAAGTCCCTGGGTGGTTTGAGCTGTAGTATTATATGTTATTCAAAAGGCGTACTTTGAATAATAAAGGTCATGAAAATGTAATTGGATGTGATGGATTTATTTCGTTTTACCTATTTATCCTTGCTAAGTACCAACTTTAGAACATCAACACGGAAGACAATGTCCTCCTGTGATGAACCCAAGGTCACTATACCACTATGGTAGTAAACAATAGTCTAAATAATTACTGACTTTCATCTGATCCAACTTGTTTCAATGCTAGATCACCATTGTTAAGGATTTGTGACAAGGGTGCACTAGCACTGACACTAGTTGGATCAGAAGAAAGTAAGTAATTGTTTTCGTAAGGCCCTTGATTTTTGAGGTAGGTATCTTTTTTAATGAATGTTATGCTTTGAAAACATTGAAGAGAATTGATCTTTGAATACTTTCTTCTTCTTCTTCTTCTCTTTCTTCTACTTCGTGTTCTTTTGAGTTCAATCTTAGAGGAAGTTGAGTAACGCCGACGTGACTAGTAGGAAATAACAACGTTTTAACATATAAACATGACTCGGAGTATGCATTCCTACATAATAGATAATCAACCTCAAACTTAACACGCATGGATACAGAATACACTCTTGACCAATCGATGATATCAATATATAATTGCACTAAAGACTGAAGTAGTTTGTGTATGATAAGATTTGTTATGTTCCAGTTTGGATCCCCATGCTAGTATTTTTAGAGATGTCAATTTTCTCAAATATATGAAAGCTTAATATCAATATAATGTTGATAGTCGTATATTCGTTATTATAGTGCAACGTTGGCTTTTCAATCAATTTATCAACCAAACTATACATGTTAGTACAGCTAAAAGTACATGTATGTTCAAGTTGAATAATAACGTTAAAAATACCTCTTATATAAATTATTTCAAAACATAAATATTTGGCTGTTAGTTTAATTGGTTGGTTTCATTTAACTGACAACTGATCCCGTTATCCAAATCAATGGAAAAGGTTTTTGAGATATGAACGTCATTTGAATTGGTATAAAATAAGGTATAAAAAGAATGAAAAGTTCTTCTCCGAGTCACTTGCCATATTGTTAACAGTTGGCCACTATACATAGTTTTGAGGTCAGTTTAACGTTGACTTGTTCTTACTGACCAGTCATTTCAACTTGACCAACCGATAAGAAAATAGTATAACGGATTGAAGTATGTAATTTAAGTACAAGGGTTTGCATCGAGTTTGTATTTCTTCTCTTACGACATTTTTTGAATAATGATAATGTTTAATCACTAAGGATAACAAATAATATATACTGTTTCAGGCAAATGGCAAACGTTGCTATCTCATCCTGAAGGCATGCAAGAGACACGTTAATCGTAGTAACTCTTCATTCACTATCATGTTCTAAATTCAAGTTTTATACACTTGATTCTCCTGATAATTCAAACTGAGAGGTGAGGACGTGTTACTATCTATCATTGATATCTGATAATATAGGACAGGGTTTGGATGCATCATTAATATCATTAAGGCATATGCATTAAAACACATATATTTCTATGTTGAATATATTGGATTTTGCTTATAAAACAATCGATAACAAAAAGAGTATACAGCGTGTGATTGAGAGTTTCAGGACTAATTGCTCAAGGTGATAAGTAATATAAAATGTACGCAAGGACACAGATGCGTGAATAATACGTTTAACAATGGCAGTCGGAAAAAGTGGATAAGCTTGTTTTGAAAGGTTTAACTAGTTTATAAAAGGATTGGATTTGTAGATCGATATAGCTCTTGGCTAACTAAGCGAAGTAAGAATAACACCTTTGATTTCCGGAACAACGGCTACGGATCGATGTGACGATAATGTTGGTGTTGAATATTCAATCACTATGGTATCTTTGTTGTTTCGAGTACGTAACTAAAACCTTGTGGACGGATTGTTATTCCTTACACAAGGAGTAACCGGGCTCATTTTATAGGGTACACATTTCTTGACTGTGGTACAAACAGTATGTTTGCGTTTCAGCTTATAAAGAATACTATTTTGTGTTTACTTTTTGCGTATCAAACATTTATGACAACCCGTATGCCTATGAAGTATGGCAAGAATATCTTATGTTGGAAAACACAGTGTATTCACAGTTTTGTTTAATGTTATCTGTGTGATTTAAAACGACATTGAGCAGAAAGTATTTGTGAAGAAATATGAAATACTTAAGATAAGATAGCATGGATGTGTGGATTACCATTCAAATATATGCAAGAGTAAAACAATGAGCCTAAATAAAAACCGTTGGCCCACACTATAGACATTGTTACACTAAAAGGAACTGAGGCGTTATGCATGTTTAAAGGGATTTAAACTTTACATTTGGCCGAGGAAAAACAGAAATCAAGAGAAAAACCACATCGCATCAAGTCACTCTGGCTTATCAGATCAATGTTGTCGAAGAAGTTCCCAGATATATTCAATTGGGCACCAACTGCTGGATCTACCGTATGACGACATAACATTTCGAGAGAGTTCCTGGAGGCAGGTTCGAACCAAGATCTTCCACATTGTGATCAAGAGCACTGACAACTACGCTTTCGCCGCAATATTTCGACAAGGCTGATAGATCAGCACCAATTGACTGGCTACACATTACACACCTCTCTTCATTAGTATATTATATAGGAACGTGTGTGTATTAAGGACTTGTAGTCTGCTCATAGAATTCGACAAGTAAAGTGAACAGTAAAATTGTTCAATCTTTACAACTTGAAGAGATATACTGTAAAGTGTGCACGAGGGAGCTGACTACAAAACCGGTGGTTGTCTCTCAGTGCATTTGATAGCAACTGGATTATGTGTCAAATCATGACTTGCAGTACTAAATTGTCAACCAATCTACTTTAAAGGTACTATATAACTTACAATAACGACATATTTTCTAAACTGTTAATCCTACAAATACTTTGACACCCAATGCAATTACTCAAAATGAATTGAATACGACAGAAATGGCGAGAAGGGTATTATGTATAAGATTAATCTCCAGAGGTCTCTCAGGATGTGTGTATTCATTGATTCACCGATGTTTGCTTCCTTGTTGGCGTTTGGAACAAAAACAGTTCACACAACAACGACTTCCCTTGAGATACAACACCGATCAATAAGAGTGACATTTTGTTGTTGACAACGCCTGATTAAAGAACAAATATAAATATTGTAATTAATCAATATGTAACAATCAATGGCAAGCAATAGCTTCAACTAACAATGTTTGCTTTGATTCGTGTTTGTGTGTATTTCTTTTCGCTAATCGAATGTCAGTGACAAGAGGATGTTATTGAGGGCATATTCGTTAAAATAATGCAATATGATACATTTGTTCGTTGGGTGTGGGCGTGGAGTTATCTGCAAATGAGGTACTCCATAGGAACCACACATTGGAAGCAAATTACTGATTTCAGGTACTGTATGATGAAGACTGAAGTAATAAGTAAGAAAAGTGTGTGTCTGTAAACGAGTATGCAATGAAAGTGTGTATTTTAAAATAGTAATAAACAAAGGAAGTTCACAGGCATATCGTCCTTAGGTAGAAAAAGCGCGTAAAGAAGAAGCATAAGAAGCAACGAAGCAAGCAGAATATTACTATTCTGATGACAACAGTAGGCTACTGAATGAAGGAAGAATCATTGCAGAAAAAATGCGATAAACTGAATTAATTAAATTCAAATTGCATGTGAAAAGGATACATGAAGCAAATATTTGAGGAAAAAGTCCATGGGAAGTAATTCATGAAGTGACGGGAAGAAAGTGAGCAAAGCCGACAGTCTTAGGAGCGGTTAAGCATGGTAGTTGAACTACTTCAATAAATTATTGTGCAATGCACCCGCCTAAGAACGGAAAAAAACCCAGTAACCAACTATCTTCGACGATCTCAACATAAACGATGGACTGAGCTCTGCAGACGGATATACTTAGAAAAGTCAGCCCTTAGCTAGATAGGATTCTCCCTGAGGTAAATTAGAACGGCTACATCGATGACACTGTCCTAAAATGTACAACCTCTATTCTTTGAAGATGACGTCCCCAAACCTTGGTTTCTGCTCCAAAACATCCCATAACCTAAATCAGGACACGTATCAAAGACATGTAACTACTAAGAATCAGGAAGGTTCTGTAACCGTAATTAAGGATCAGCCAGGGGATTGAAACCACGGAGTGACACAGTAATAGGTATGTCTTCGAGCAATTTTAACATTTATTTACGTAAAGAGTTTGACTCAAAAGACAATATGGAAATGACAAAGGTGATGTCAGTCTATGGGATTTCACATTGACCTACTGAGATTAATCCATAGCATATATGACCAGAGCTAATGTCACAATTCCGGAGTTCTTGGCACGAGTTCTCCAGGGGGCCACACTGGCGCAATATGTGATTATCATAGTACTTGACTTTTCACTAAGATCAGGCAACTGAGGGACTCGAACGTGAACTGGGGTTCACAATGAGACCAGGAAGATGAAAATTAAAAGCGGATTTTACCATCACAGACTTGGACAATATGCAGATTGCATAATATGTCTGCTGACCACTGAAACAGGGAAACCCCAAAACTCCTGAATGTGCTATAATCAGACTCAGACTAAATGGCCAAGAAAACAGAAGTCATGATAAAGAATGTATTAGCGTCTCACAACTTATACGAACACATCTGGTGACCCGCTCAAAGAAGTGCAAGACTACAAGTAACCTTGTTCCAGAATGAAATCAACATGGAACGACTTACAGACAAGATATGCATTGTAATTGAAACCACCGATAGGAATGGGTAAGGCGGGACATTAACAATATCGCGTACAAAACTCCTAGCAGACAAAGTCCTAATCTGGGAACGATATACCGGTACAGCAGAGGTTCCTAGAAATTAAACTGCATTGATGTACTTAAGAAAAACGCCTGAGAAGAGGAAACTGATACTGAGTTGCTGCATCGACGACCACATTGACTAGAAGAACTGCGTAGGGTCCGGCTGAAATGTCAAAGCATTGACAACCTATCAAACAGATTTGTAAAAAAACACATTTATAGAAATCCTGAAAACAGATTTCAAAAAGATCTGACGAGCGACATTATATCTCTATTAAAAAAAAACTTCAAGTAACGCACTGCTTTAAATTCAAGTTACATATTTACTCGTCTTTATGCGTGTGCTAACGTTATAATCTATGAGCAAAATGCAGGAAAATAAACACGTTTTTGTTAGAAATAATGTTATTATTTTGTCATTCATCAATGTATCATATAATATTACAGCACGGGTGTATATATTACACATATTTACTAATTTTACTGTCTTCTAACTAAACCACACTGCACTGTAATTTTACCTCTAGACCGTATTGCCAATGGACTTGCTTTGGAACCAATTTTCAGAAGGAATGTAATTGATCGTGGATAAACCTGGCCATCTGCCACATAATATGTTCAATTAATCAAAGCAAATATTCTATGCGTGTACGAGAATTGCGTGGCTTGTCTTTCTTCAACCAGTCTGACGCTTCGCCTTTCCAAGGCAGTTTTCATTGTCGGTGCATTCTCTTTAACGTGACACATGCTACAGCCATGACATGTTCTTGAAATGCCCCGATCGAAATACATTCTTTAAGACGTCAGTTAAAAAAGAAATCTGCTACGTAACTTAGATTGAAAACTTGCGAGTTTAAACAAATCAAACAATTAATTGGACAATTCAGTTTACATGAGTTCATTGATGAAGTCTGACAATAATTTCACAACTTCTTTAAAGACATATTATATATATATAACTGTTTCAAAAGATTGACATAGAGAAAATGCTAAAAGATACGTTGTGCCAGTATATTTGTGTTCTTTCCTATCCTTTCATTACTAGACAATTTCAATGTACCTTTTCCCCTCTACCTCCAACAATTAAACCTATGACTAAACCAAACCTTGTCTTTAACAACACTTGAGAAGGGCAAGAAATCAAAATTATCAAAATGAATCGGAGAGTGTTCCAAAGCTGTCGCCGAGATGATAACAAATTTAAATATGTTATATTTAAACGATACAGCAAGTAGGTACCGATTTATGGGTCAAAGCCGTTGGGCGTTTGAATTCAGAAATGTTAGCAACTAAACTTATAAATACGTTGAAAGTTATCAAATAGACGAATCTGAAAATACATTTTTTTTCCGGTGAGTGATGGACTTTTTGTCTTAAAAGGTGCTCATAATATTTACGTAAAATACACCCATTGTATATAGTGCAATGACCGTACCATATTTTACAACATTTAATAAAAGCTTGTATGGTTACGTTTCTAGGAGTGTTTACAAAACATATTCGCGTAACGCAGTAGCAAATTGATAACATATCTATCGATGTGATGTATCTGAAGCTAACGTAATCTTAAAAGTACAACCATATACGTTAGTAAACTACGTTGGTATCCCATCCGAAAAATAGCTTTCTTAAATCATTGTTTCATGCATAACGTTAGGCTGATTTAGAAAAATGCCCGAATAATTCAAATTAAGAAAAGAAACGATTAACGTCAAGCTGAAGCAGCCATTGCACTGGGTTTCTTGCAAAAAAATTTCTTTAAAGTCTTTCTTTTTGTAGACTTAGTCGACACTTTTCAAAGAGGCTTCTGAGAAATATGTATTTGCAGACAGACATAGTTTTCTCTTAGTAGCTGATGACAGTGATAACGACTAATTTGGTAATACTTAAATGGTCGTTGTTATGATAATGATGATAGTATACACAATTAATTGAACGGTATAAAGCAATACTGACACATTCTTAAGATGTCGTAAGGCCTTATACTCTTATCTGCCCTCAACTACACATATTATGACATCGACACAAGTTACATTGCGAAGATATCACTATCAATTAAAGTTGATGGAACCAAATGTCAATGATCTCATGCACCTCAAATAATTTGATATCATTGTCCTGCAGATACTTGCGGTCTTTCTCTGGAAGCCACAAAGGTCTTTTCATTTACAATAAGCAAAGACACTACTGCTGTGCAATGCCAGATGCTCAACAAGCACGAAGTGTTATAATCATTTGTAAGGTCCTGAACAAAACAGTCTATTTTATTTACCTCATGAAATGTAGTTCCTTCTCAATATGTTAATTACCTAATTAATTGAGTTCTCAATATGTTTAGACCTGTACCTGTACAGTTGCATGGCAACAGCCAGTATAACATTACATATATTCATTAAGCCTTGGACTAATCACATAAGCTTTCAAACTACTTTCAAACTTTGATTTGCTTTAACGTTCCAAGCTACTAGGCAAAGAAGCAACCCTTGATCAATCGACGTTACAAGGGGATGGTCAATGGTCATGTTGGTGGCGCGATAGCCGAGTGGTGAGGGACTTAAATGCCGGTCGTATCAAAGCGTTAACGGTTCGACCCCCCGCAATGGAACAACATTTTCATAATACAAAAAAGTGAGAATCATGATCCTCCTACCCAACTAGCATTATAAATGGGTACCTGATTTACTAAGGCTCGTTGCTTCACAGGCAAAGTTATTGTATACTCCGCTTGTAGATGTAGGTCTCTGTGGTTTAAAAATGTCTTTGTAAGTTAAAGTTTAATAATGCTAATTGTTTGATTCCCTGTAGTCATCTGAATGTGCATGTGTAATCGTCGTGTCTAACGGAGTAAGAATTTAATAGAGCTTTTAGTTAACTCCAAAGAGAAAGCGCTATATGAAAACGATCATTAATTTCGCATATAACACATGTTACTTTTCAGGTTTTCATTTGCAATCTTGTACCAGGTTATTTATTAAAAGAGTCACTAAAGTCACTAGGATAATAAACTAATTATTGTGGAGCAGATAGCCGAGTGGTTAGGGCGTCAGACTAAACAAATCCGGTCGTCCTAAGCATTGTGGGTTCGACCCCCGCAATGGGATATAATGTTCATGGTGAACAATTTGCTATCGTGTTCCACCCGTTCACCCAGCAGTATATATTATATACCTGACTTAAAGGATATGTATGTCTACTAAGGCTCGTCGCCTAACAGGCAGATTCCTTGTATACGCTGTATGTGCATGTGTGTCTCTGTTCTAGCGAATGTCTTTGTAGGTTATCTAAGGTTGATCGATTGATACCTTGTATGCTCTAAATGTACATGTGTGTCTCTGTCCTGTCGGGGTAATAATTGTGTACAGCGAATTGAGTAGGTATGGTAATACGCTATATAAAATATAATACATCATTATCGATTATTAATCTGGCACTAGGTTGATTTACATTTTCAGAAACTCACCTGCTTATAGTCGTAACCAAGTAAATCGCTTCCGAAACATCTACGCTTGATAAATCCAGAACAGTTTTGTCCCGATGACAATGTCAGATTCACAGATTTGAGGAGTCTTAGATAGTATAGCCAAGTAAATTACAATAATATTTGACTTCAAAGTTTGATAACATCTGACTTTGTCCTGTTCACCGGACGGAAAGGTCTCTTTTGTGCACGATCAATGTTAGAGCTAAACACAAATTGATGCACAGCTGACTTGATTAGGTATATACTATATGAGATAATTTTACGATGAAACAATAAATACATTAAAATTGAATGATAAATGTTATTATAAGAAAATAAATAATACATTGAAATAGGCATTTCGATAACCAATCAGGAATGTTATATAAAGCTTTGCTGGTTTGCTTGTTTGTGACAATTTTAAATTATATGCTCAACAGAACACAGTAAAATATAATAAGATCTGCAAAAGATAAACTCGAATATCATTAACTTGAATTCGAAGCCTTTATAAAAGTTACGTAAACGTGATACAAAAATACCACAATCCTGTTTTTATTTTAATATAGCATGTTTAAGAATTCAAAAGGTTGATTACATCAACAGATTTGGCAATGAACTTATTTCCTAATATTTTTCAATGATGCGCTTTTTAGAGGCTGTTTCTTATTAAGATTAAGTTTTAATTTAGTTTAATTTCAACAATGAACCTGTTATTATTCATTTTATACAAGGGATCATATTTATTGAAATACTTTTGAGGTGGCATCTAGTATTTTAAAATATTACATTAGTTCTATCTTTTGTTTGCAAACGCTGCCTATATATCTTAGCCCTCATCATATATCTATTAATCCACACGAACTAAATTACCGGCAAAACAACAGAAGCACCATATGGAGACTTTAACTTCAAAGTTCCCCCTAGTGTTAGTAATTCAACTTGATTCTCTTAGCTCAACGAAATAAAATCAAGAAGACAGAAACAAGTTTATCAACTTATTCAATTCCCATATTACCGTAAAATGATCGCCACAAATGGTTCCCTGAAAAGACGCTCACGATGAGCATGTATAGCACTCACACGGGGACCATAAAGTGACCTCGGATAGTACGAAACCCCCGTAACTACTCGCCACCGCTCACTCAGACTAAGAACATTCGCCAATTCACCTCTCATCGTAATCGGCACCGCCACTATAGAAACATCAACGCGTTTCTCTCGGGCTGTCGCGGCGCTCACTTCTGACGCGGTATGCCACCGCTCACTCTCACCTTGTGGGCGTATTTGCTTTCCTAAACCTCGTCGATCGCTTCTTTGCGGAGATAAACATTCTTAGGGCAATTAACAAAGGCTGGTTAAGTTTCAATTGTTAAGACCTTTTGAAAACAAATCAAGCACGTATGGAATAACAAGAACGTGTCTGTTTTGCTGACAAACATAAAGAACTTTGAATGTTTGATACCTAACTCATTACGTCTCCTCAAAAAAAATCAACTATATTTTCGTATCTCAACAAAATACATACAAACCTCATTGAAAAAGATAAAGTGACATGTTTAACAGTAACATGTGGTAACTTAGATAGTTTTACGAGCATTTTCACAGATAATGTAAGGTGAATCACGAATCACGCTTCCTGCTAAGCTACGATATACTGACACCAGGTCGACCAGTCTCAGCACGAATATACTTAATGTTTTCCGTACGGCAAGAAAGCTGCTCAATTACTATTTTAAAAAATCATACCTTAGGTATCATTGATTAATTACATATTTATGTATATACATAAATAATTCATGTTTTTTTACGGGATACAAAAATGTTTTTTTGCGAGCGTGTCAACAAATCTTAGTTCCAAAGCAAATTAATTATGAGTATTTCTTAAACTAATTATGCCATTTCTTGTTTCTGTCCCAAAACACGTATGTCAGTCTAAGCAAAAAAATCAAAGCAATTACTGTAGTCTTATTTACCATATCCTAGGGAGTTGTTAATGAGAACAGTAAATTTTGTTGTCAAGCTTAAATGAACTAATCAACATGGGGAATCACGTCATTCTAAATGACGTCATGTGAAAGTAATGATATTTTGACACGCAAACAATCCCCCTCCCCCATTTTGTTTTTTACAGTTTCGTTGTTGTTTCTTACATTTACAAACACAAATCACACTAAAACATTTAGTAGAAAAAATTCTATACTTACGAATTTAATAAACTAGCGTGATCAAGTTTGTTTAGTTTTTAGTTTGTATCCAAGTACTATACTGTGCTACAGTCTAAATAACCTGATGACTTACTCTGTTTTATTCTTTAAAGTAATTTCACGGAATTTCGCTTCGTGGTCTTTTCTACTGAAAAGTTTCCGTTGCATTTCCATGTCATCGCATCACCACCGCTTAAGTAGGTGTCTCAGTGCATCAGTAATGTGTCATTATATTCCAATTTTGAATTTATAAATATTTGTATATATTCTGCATCATCGTATCTCTGAGTCAATTTATTCTTATTTCGTTTTGGAAACTGATCTTTTATATGATAAAGTGTGAACAAAAACCGTTACGTTTAGTTACAAAATGTGATAACTATTGTACTCAATGTTTTGAGATTCATTATATATGTTCACAAAAAAAATTAACACCCTTTGGATTGGTATGTTGCAGCTTTATCTATAATATTTAGTGGGAATGGAAACAATTTTATGTTAGCAAAATTAAACAATCAAATCATTTTTCATTCAAGTCAAAAAAATAAATATTTGTAAATTTTTACAACACTATTATTTCAACCATACTTAATTAAAATCATTTTTATATAGTTATGTCCAGAGAGTTGTTAAAATATCAGAGTCACACAATCATGACTACCATCATATCTATTGGGAATCAATTTGGGTGCCCAATGAGGCAACTTCATACAATGTTTGACTAAGCCTAGAAGGGGACGATTTTTATTTACCATGTTAAATTATTATACGCTTTGAGTTAGTATTTTGCCACTATACTATTTGTATGTCAATGCGTTGTGAATAATATAAACGTAGTTGACTTTATATAGAGGGAAACTCAATTGATGGTGAACAACAAGGTCACGCTCTTTGTTTTTTGGATACATTTTTCAATTTGGCTCCTTGATCTGATGGGACGTCTGTACTCTATCAAAGCACGGTGCGATTGACTTATGTAATTTATTCCTTAAATAAGTGCTGTCCGCGCAACATTTCTTATAATTATGGGGATATTAAAAGTCAAAGATCAGATTAATGTTAGGGTTAATCGGTATATCAAACCAATCATTTAAGTAAGCCAAGTGACGATTTTAGCTATTTTGTTCTGGTGTAAGCGTAGAAGATTACTCAGTTTTCAAAGATAAGAAGCTTTTTTGATTGAAAAGATGGGCTTTAATTTATCTAAGTTAACCATTCTAAAGTAACTGAACGGATTTGGGGTTTATATTTAGACGAAGAAAAAAGAAAAAATGACAGCAGTGAATGCATGAAGAGTGATCAATAAAACCAAAGCAAGCTTGTTTTATTAATAACTTTTAAAAACACGGGCTATTAAGCATGTTTACCTATAATATGGTCACTGTCCCTCAAAATAGGCTTTTG
>JAUUEB010179987.1:0-14063 GCA_032362205.1 Clione limacina
GTCCTTTTTAAAATTTAGAAAGTGCCCTTTTGAAATTCCTCGCCCCCCTGCCCTTCAAACGTTCCGCCGCCCCTGATAATCTTACAGAAAAGAAGCCATGCCCTCAGGCCATGAAATTATGTGGTTATGTTTATGCATGAATGTCACTCTCTGGCGGTTTTGTTTTCGATTTGAATTTCTAATTTCTATGTACCAGGTGTCCAGTAAAGAATGTCCTTCCCTTCAAACAAATGTGTATAAATTTGCTGTTTTTTGCACCTGTTGGCGCCAAAGTTGACAGGAAGTAGGATAATTGATTAGGAAATTGCATAACATAAGCACAAACTCTAAATAATGTTCAAATTCTTTTTGAGTAATAAAGTAATAAATATATTATATAGCAAAAAACTAAAAACAAGGGAAACCAGCTGTTTGCACGGAAAGTTACAGGGAGCATAAAAGTATGTAATTTGGATGGCTTTTTTGTAATGTTATGTTATGTAATTTCCTAATGCATTATCTACCTTCCAGTCAACTTTGGTTTCTTATAGTTACAAAAGACTCAAAGTTATGAACATTTCTTCGAGTCACTCTCTTTATTGGACACCTGGTACAAGTCATCTGTAGATATGAGTTTGGGCATTATCTCAATATTTCCCGTTTAATTTTGCATGTGGGAACTCAGATAAGACTTTATGAAGACATCTGAGATTATTCATAAATTGATGTTTTTGTGACTGAATATTTGTTTTAATATATATATTATGTAAAAAAACAACTCATAACTCACATCTTAATCTTTAAAAAGAACTTGCTTGTACCAAGTAAGGTACATTTTATTGTCTCCTTGAAGTTCTTCGATTCACTAATAAGTAGCACTAGAAATTAGAAAGACTTAAGACTTTATCTTAACTGAAGACTTATGACCTTTAAACAATTTATTGATATTGAAGTTCATTGTCTCAATCCCGATTTTGATCAATTTACTAACAGCGACACAAATACATATCATAAGACAATGACACATGTATTAGAGAAACGCAAAGATACTAAATGGGTTTATGACCCAGTTAATAGTTAATATTTTGCTTTCCTAAAACCAGGTTATCACTCTCAATGTTTTTTAGGTTTTCAACAATGCTGTAAAGTATTCCTAAATTGTTGATATTTTTTGCTCAAAGCGCTGTGATGTTATTTGTATATTTATTTCAGTTACAAAGCTATGCCAGTGCTAGAACATTTAGTTGTGTGCTGATTTTGTATTACCAAAATTCTCAAATATTTTTCATCTTTATTATGATATACATCAAAGTTATAAGTTAATTTAATCTGGACTGCATTTCAGTCTTTTTGTAGAGTGTACTCATTATGTAAAGTTGAATGATCTATTGGTTTTACAGAGACAAAAGATAAATCCAGCATCAGACACTATCTATATCAGCTACTAATCGTTTTGAACTTAAATAAATTCAGTTGTGTTATCAAGTGTTATTGTTTTTTAGAATATTGGGGGAAGTATAAAAAAAACATCCATTCATATGTTTTGTAATTTACCCTTTTTGTATTACCGAAATTGTATTTCATAGGTAATATAATTTTTTGAAAAAAACAGGTACAATTTTGTATGCAATGCCGTCTGCCATAAATCATGGTGAAATTTAACTGAAACATAACGTCTGTTATATGTTATTCTGTCACAGATTGTCAAAGCACAGGCACACAGTATAGTCCGTCCTGAAGTTCAGACTGACCTGAAAGGAACTTTGACCTTACCTGTGTACTTCCAAGTGACAGGAGATGTGGTTGAAACACTGCACTTTGTACCAAAGGACTCCACATTCAGCAGGAACATCAAAAAGGGAATTGTGTCCTTGTTCCAGATCAAAACCAGTAATGGACAAAGAACAGAAGTATGGCAGCTTATGCAGTCTTTTTTATAGATTTTGTTGTCCTTTAATAATAATTGATTTAGACTGTTTCTATGAGATAAGAGGTCCCATTACCGAATGAAGGTCTAGCCCTTACTCTGATATTAGTTGATAAACCCTTCATTCCATAAACACATTTGTTGTTTAATTGGCTATTCTTTAGCATGCAACAATATTCTTTAAATCATGATTAAGTAGAGTGTAGTTTGAACTGATCTGTTGGATGTTCTTTTTTTGTGGGGAGAGGGGGGGTGTATCCAATTATTATCATTACCCTTTATCTCAGCATGCATCCATGTGTTGCAATGAGTTAAGTGCTAAGTTGTGCGTTTTTTACCTTGTAAAATCAAAATGAGTAACAACTAAGTGATATACTTTCTTGACTATAAATCAATTTCATATTATATTTCAATTTATATGTAATTGACGTCAGCATAATCAAAGCCATTTTTCTTGATAATTAAAGTTAGAGGTGGGCAGTGAATCGATCCTGATAATTGATACTTTTGATACTTTGACCGTAGCTGTCAAATGGATTCTCAGTCCAACACATTTTGATGCTCCAAAAATGGAATCTTTAGCCAAGTTTGATCCCTTCTTTTACTGAGAATTGAATGATGTTTTTGGTTTTGATAGCCTGGTGAATGTACCCTTCATGTGCTTCTTAAATATTTTTGGGTATTAGTAGTCTATTAAATGTCTCCTTCAAGTGACAAGTATCATGACAGATATCAAGTATCAGCAAGGTATTAATATTGAAAATAATTGATACTTTTGATTCTCAGACCTCTAATACTGAGTATCAACAGTATTTACAATAAAAAGTATCACCCTTCCCCAGTTAAAGTTGATAATCTTTACAATTTTTTGAAACACTTTTGTAAATAATTTCAATCCTTTTTCTAACATTTAACTGATAAAGATACATGTTTAAGGAAATGCCCTTCAAAGCTTTGTATTCTTATTGATTTCATTTTCATGTCATCAAAAGAATTATGCTATTTTTTCTCGATTTCAGTACCATTTAAAATGTAAAAGATATTTGTTACTAAAAAAAATTTACCAAATCCATTTCAGGTTGATGTGAGTGGAGAATGTCAGGCTGCCTACCACAGCCCCGAGTCAGGTGTGGTGGACAAGGTCAAAACAGACTGTCAGAACCTAGAGATTGCTGGACAATTCTCTACTACTAACCATGTATGTCATATCAATATTGTTCTTATGATACTTTTAAAATTTGTGTATTACAAAATAATTTGTTTAACAAGTTTTTGTTATAATGAAGTTCTAAGGAAGACTGCTATCCATATAGCATCTAATGGATTTCTTACCTAGGTCATACAGGAAGTAAATGGTTAGGGAATCACATTTCAGGCAATGCAGAAATTGATCCTCAAACTCCCAATTTTACTTATTATTCACTAAGGGATGTACAAAGGTTACACAAGATTTGTCATGGCACCACACCCAATTTTTAATGAATTTCAGATCAACTGTTAAAAACCAGATCTTTCTATCTATAATAGATGGGAGGTGTTACGATTTTTTGGATTATAATAAAATAAAATAAAACACCCTGTAACTGCAATCTCTTAACACTTGTCAAAATATTTCAGGCTCTGGGTGTATCTGTGTGGTCTCAATCATCTCAAAAATACAAGCTTAAAGATGACATAATTGACAGTGTCACTGGCATCCATCGTACCATCACATATCTCAACTTCAGATCAGCTCTGAATGGACAGGCAACATCAAGGTAATTGTTTTGTTAAGATTTACCACAGGGCTTTCTTCAAATCTTTAAGGACCACCAAGGTGGTCAAGTGGTGAAAGTAACTGCCTCAGAAGTTGAAGGTCAGGAATATGATCCATTATTGCTGTCATTAGATTGTTGAATGCCTTTTTAAAACACTAAGGCTGCATAAAAACTATCTCAATAAAAAAAAATAGTAGCTTATGATTGAAGCGGATGATGAAGATTGAAGCTTAATTTTTGTTTGTGCTCAGATTAGAAAGTTTTTTTTGTTCCAGTTATTGCCACAGTGATATATCACTCACAATTAAAATTGATTGAAGCGGATGATGAAGAGATTGAAGCTCAAGTTGACAGGAAAACAAGAAAAAAGGAGTTAATAATAATAGTTAATAATTTTTATTTCAGTCAAAATTTACAGTTTGAGTCTATCAGTTCAGGAGAAAACCAGGCTGGAGGTGTTGATGACGCCATTGCCAAGGCTGAAGCAGGTATTGATGAAATTTATTCTGCAAGATGATTTATATTTTGATACTTTTTTGCTAATGTCAATAATTAAGTTAAAAGTCTTTAGCGCAAGCCATTGGGTCTGCTGTATAATGCTACAATTTGTGTGAAGTTATGTTGATGTGCCCTTTTTCATTTTCAAGGGTCTCAGTTTTTTGAAAATAATCACATGGTTCTGTAAGTGTACTTTTTTATATAGGATTTATCAGTACTAGGAATAAAGACTTACCAAGTAAATGTTTAATTAAATACAACTATAACACCTGATACTTAAAAAATACTTTTTGAGCAATATCTGCTTGTGTTCTTGATACCTGTTTACTTTGATTTCCAGCTGCTGGCTCATCACTCGATGTATCTCTTTTACCAAGCGAAGAAGAAATTCAACAATGCACCACAGGATGTGAATCTGTAAGATGATAATAATGTTTTCTCTTATGTTATCTCTTATGTTATCTTATCTGGCTTTGTTTTTTTAAAGATTTATGAATATCTAGTTGTTGTTTTTTTTTCATTTAGTTAAGAATGGAAAATTTTAAAGCTCCTAGGTAAGAACTTCTCTCTGTGTTGGTTTTACCTAGTCATTATATTATCAAGGACTAGAGTTATTTGATAGTCTGGTTTAAAAACAAGTATTTAAAAAAAATCAAAATGATTATTAATTTTTTATTTATTGAATTTCTTTTTGTAATTGGAATTAAGTTTATTCACCATAAATTTATTGGCCTTGAATTGTGACGCATGGCGAAGTGCCATTTCTAGGGGAAAAGTGTAACCCATGCTATATGGAAAATACACTATAAATGATGATGATGATGATGATGATGATGATGATGTTTATAAAGTTGTTTACCCAATCTTACTAATTATTGCTGAATTCAGTTTCTAATAATTTGTTTCACTTTGCTTTGCACTTGAAGAACAATAAAGCAGACTGATTCACACATATTGATTCATTACTTTTCACAGCCAAAAGCCCTCATTACTAAATTGGCAGAAGATTTGAGCTCAGAAAACATGGCCACACTGACCTCAGCCAAGGCATTTTATCAGCTGCTCACAAGTTATAGAGCATCAGGGAAAAAAACAATAGCTGAGACTTTTAGTCTGAGAGAAAGCTATTATATTGTGTAAGTTTTTCGATTTTTTTTAAGTTTGTCTATTTTGAATAGTATATTGATTTATTCAGCAGAAGATGTATAATACCTTATAAACTAAATGGGTGTATCCAGTTTGCCATTTAACTCTTGGATGCTGTATGGAGATTTGCTGAACGTCCTACTCAATTATTTTTTGTTCTAAAGTTATCAGAGAGACTAATTCAATTTCTTAAGTTTGAAAACTATATCTCCAGAAAGCTTTCTTGTTTTAGAATCGACACTTTTTCATTAAAAAACAGAGATTGGTAACATTTGTTTACACGCTTTTTTTTAATTTAGAAAAAGCTAAAGAAAAAAGAGTTCATTCAGATTCAAACCATGCTTCTTTTAGACAATGCATGGTTCACTGATCAATGGATAGCCATGCCTGGATCACTCAAGGTGCAGGAAATGCTTAGCCTGCCTATCCTTTTTCACTTCTCGGGGTCAAGATAATCCATGTTGTACACTTTATGTTCAATTTAGGTCAGTTTTGCTTCAAGTAGTGATCTGTGTTTGTACATTTCTTTGATACTTATATGTGGCAGCTTTGGTTGAAAGGTTCCACTTGTTGCATTTTTAAGTTTTGAGATATGGCCCTGTTAGGATGATTACCTAATTGATTGTTAGGTGTCCTATCAAAATCGTTTTTTGTTTGATTTCTTTTTCTTAAAGAATGATAAAGATTATGAAACAAATTGAAGACGTATATGTGTTCAAATTGCAATTTTGTGAGAACAGTTTCCTGAAAACTTGTTGTTCATAAAAGTTCAAAGGCTGTTTTCTCAAATCATTGTTTTCACATATCAGGCATAAAGAAGGCCTTTAATACTCCATTGTTCATATAAATGGCTTCATTTTTTTTCCCAGATGTTCATGAAAGTGTCAAGATGTCAAAAATCTAAAAATATTTTTTTTAATTTACAAAATGTGGAAACTTTTGATGAGGAGTGTCACATAGTTTATTATGTTAAAGATTATTATTTTATTGACTAACTCAATGTTTGACTTTGTTCCTCCAGCCCCCAGCTTATTGATGTAGCCACAGCTGCCCAGACAGAGGCATCAAGAGAAGCCATCATGGAATTGCTCAACTTTGAAACTGATGATGCAGTGGATTACCCACAGAGATTTCTCTTTTCTGCAGCTTATTCATCACATCCTTCAATTGCTCTCGTCAAAGAACTCCTGGTGGGTAGTAAGATTTAAACGTGAGAAATCTTTTTTTGTGCCAAGGAAATTTTGAATGGGAATGGAAAGGGGAAGAGAGGGAATAAGACAAAAAAATTAAGTTTGTAAGGTTTTTTGTCGCATTAAAAGAGAATGTGTCTAAAAATATGCAGCCTGGTGTAATTTATGTGACCTTTCCAAATCTTAAATTTCATCATTCATTATCTTTAATAAGGCTTTAGCTATGTATGTCATTATTGACTAGAATTTTATTCAATTCATAACCTACTATATACAGTATTCCCTAAGCAGGGGTATTAGCGATGAAACATACTATTACAAGAATGTGTTTGTGATAACTCTTGCCTGCTGAGTGGTCTGAGTAGACAAAGTGATCGCTCACATGGTGCAGTATGAACGTCTCTGTACGTCTGAATGTGAGTAGTGGCTTCTAAGGTTGGATAAATTATATATTCGAGCTGATTCCTTGAATGTGTGTCAGGATAGCTCAGTCGGTAGAGCATACACTGGCGTTAAGTGCAGTTTGGTTGTAGTTAGACTGGCTTGGGTTCGAATCCCACTCCTGGTGTAAATTTTCCCACTTTTACAAACCTGGTGTGGTCGGAGTATACCATGTTGTCCCTGACTCAGTGCAGTCTGGGCTTAAATGATCAGCATGCTCAGTATGTATGCATGTCAGTAGTGGCTTTTCTAAGGTTGGATAAATTATACATCAGAGTTGGCACTTTGAATGTGTGCTAGGACTGAAAAGGATCCTGGGCAAACAGGGTTACAATAATACTTACAAACCTGAGTTAAGCCTTAATAATGCTTATTAACATCATCATGCTTAAATACCTTTAGATACCACACTCTATAAAAGTAGAGTTAGACACTCTAACTAGGGCCCATTATCTTTAACATAATTTATTTTTTATCACCCTTTTATTTACATTGTTTAATATGTGTTCTTTCCATTTCATGGACTTTACAGTCAGTGCTGAAGAACCCTGTGCCAAATTCTGATCTACGTCAGTCACTTCTTATGTCTCTGGGTGCAATTGTCAACACTTTCTGTCAGGTAGCTGACCAGTGCCAACTGCAGGTAAGAAATTTTTGTCATGTTTTATTAAATAGAAAAATAAGAAGTTAAGTACCTTGTCAATATTATATTATCTTATTGCTACTTGGGAGACACAATATGCGCAGGCGGAGGTTGTGAGCCTGCCACCATTACAAGTCCACCTGGGGCAAGTTTAGGATGTTACTCTCGATTCTGTCATCTCGTCAGATCTCACTTGCAACTAGAGGAAAAGTTTACTCTATCTGTGTAAGAAGCATAATGATGCATGCCTCAGAGACCTGGGCCTTGTCCTCCAGGGCCCTAAACCAGAGCTATGATGCGCTGGATGTGCAATGTTAGGCCAGGATGACATTGGTTCGGATGCAGTTCTGTCAATGCTTAGCATTGAGGATCTGTCATCTATTATCAGAAGAACAAGGTTTTGCTGGTTTGGACACGTGGAAAGAAGTGAGTGGTGGATCAACAGAGTGAGGACGTTGAAAATTGAGTCAAAGAAGAGCCCAGGTAGGCCTAAGAAAACCTTGGAAGAGTGCTTGCAGAATGATCGTGTGGTGATGGGAATGACTGCCATCAACCCCTGTGACCGCCTATCTTGGCGTGGGAGATTGAGACAAGTCAATCGGGCCCTACCCTGTAGAGGATTAATCCCGGCCCGTACAAATAAACATGGGTATGATGATGATGCGGATGTATCATTATTTTCAAATACGTTTTTGTTTATCCTGATCACTGGAATTACACCACTCCCTTATAACATTCAAAATGATACTAATGCCATGGGCCTCAACGTAAACTATGGAAACTCGGGTTTCTTTTTAATATTAGATACCCACGTCTACGTCAATGTGGCCACTCTGAAGTAGGATACTCGCCTCAAGTATTTTATGTCATTGTGCGTATGCTAATAGACGAGCCTTGTTGGGTTTACTTAGCAGCACGAGAGACTCAACTTTCTTGAAAACGTTATCCATGCTCCTACTTGAGAGACATCCCGAACATATTGAATTAAAAGGCTAGACTGTTAAGCAGTGGATTTGTTGTACTGCCAGATAAGTCTACGCATATAATGACTACGAAGCTTTGTATTGATTCAACTCTTAGTATCATCAGAAGCCACGAACGTGATTATACATCCACAGTTTACTATTTAGAAAAGAAACCACATTCAAAAATAATAGTGCAAAGTTTTAACTGTATTCCTCTTAGCACAGAGTGTTACCATGAACAGTTTCTAGTGCACGTCAACCTACCCTCACACAATAGGTAACCTAATGTTAACAACAGTTGATACATTTAAGTTGTCCTTCTTTCTTTAATGATGTCTTGTCCTCTGCTGAACTCTAAAGAAGTGCCCTCATTATTATCACCACGCACTAAATCCATATGAATTGATGTATGATAAGGTAGAGTATACAGTACAGTCTCATCCCAAACATGACTTGTGCTGTCCATAACATTGTCTTTTCACACTTCTAGCCAGTAAGATTTAGAAGAATATAAGCAATACTAAGGCAATGACTCAACATGATGCCATATGCCAAACGTTAATTCTTAAGGGAATAGTGTTCATCCGTTAAAAAGAAATTGTAGATCAAGGTACTGGAAAACATCGTAACATTCTTTAGGAAACTAAGGTGATAAATAACATCAAACGGGAAAGATAATAATGTAGCACTGACTGTAACACTTCTACCCCCCCCCCCAGGATACCAATAATAAATCTGATAGTGGAAAATCATAGACGTAAAAAATGATAAACTCAACACAAAGTGGGTTCGAAAAAGGGCATAGTTTTCAACACAAATTAATTAGTATTAACGGTGATATTCAGGATGTCAATTGTCATATTATGTAAGTACAACAGGATATAATATTGTGCAATAACTCAAACCGAAACAATAATATAAAAGCTTAATGGTTTTTAGAAACGTTCCAATAGTTAACAAACAAAACGAACAAGTTGCTACAATACAGTTTTAAAGAATAATGAGCCCAGAAAAAATCTCAATACTTAATCAAAATGCAAAGGGATTTTTAAAGAATCCTCCCTGTTAAGCAAATGACAGAGATGATTTGCGAAAAATAATAAAATTTAATTTATTCTATAAATCTATAAAACGCAAAATTTGTCACAAAAGAAAGGAGTCTTAAAATGCAATTTAAAAAAAAATCTTCGTTAATTCATTAAAGCATTTCATTAATTATTTAGTGTTTTTTTAGGTATCAAACAAAAATTGATATCTGTTGTATACGTTACAGAAAACGGTATCACTTTATATACAGTATTTCAGTTACTTTACATGACCCATACATCACGAGATAATCAAACTACACACCAACCCAAATACATATAACGGACGAACAAAATACACACATAAATAATAAATTTAAAGATTTATAGTCCGACGATGAAAGCAATATTAACTTTTTTTTGGGGGGGGGGGATTAATGTCCAAATTTAATTCGTAAGTTAGTAAATACGCATAATTTAAATAACGAATGGATATTATAAGGATAATGGTTTAACCTCAATTGTGATGACCTCTGACCCCAATGCTTGCCTTGGTTATCAATAGGTTAATTTACAAATAAATCCGGCGATTTGGACGGTTACAGAGTTAAATGATAGGATTACTGTGTAATGTGCATTTACTCTTGTGCCTATACAACATATTTACAAGTTTGTCTTAAACAATGCTTTATCAGAAAAAAACATTTTTTACTAACGTCAAATAGGAAAAACTATAAAATGTACACTTTCTTTTCAGAATTTTTTCTTTCTTCTATTTCATCTGATTTAATATTTCATTAAAAAGAGATGTACTAACTCAATTGTCCTTGAATTATGAAGTTAAATGAATCCCTCCAGGAAGCATCACTGTAACATTTCCTATTCTCTAATTTCCAAAGAAAGTACATAATGTAATGACGACTAAGACTGCTACGACTACTATGTAACTACTATATAAGGGCAACTATTTGATGTTAAGATGGCAAGTTATGTCGTAACAACTTCCGACATGGCCTAATTTCAAAGTTTCTAAATTTGTATCCTTTCACGCGTTTACTTTGGTGTACTAGCCCTTGAGGATAAGTTTGATAGGTATTGTACTCTTAGGGAATGCATGATTTGTAAAGATTTTTCTTCGCCTATTTATTGGTAGACTTCGCTTACTATGCAGTCTGTGTTCACGATAATTGAATTATGTTCGGCCTTATCAAGGGCGTGTCCGCTAACAGATGGTTGAATCCCTACAACTATAGTCATTGGACAAAGTGATGTGAGGACTATTGACTTGATTGACTCTGATTTAACAGAGATAGATGAATTGACCGCTCAGTGGTGAAGGGGATGTGTTGGTGGATTAATAGATGAATGGGTGGAACTGTATAGTCATAAATGTGTGAGTTGAATTGATTTATAGGTATGATATCAGCATACCTAATTAAAAAGTCCAATGAATGAAGAGTTAACATCATTTGAGATATAAGATATGAATCGTTTAAAGGGGATTGTTAGGTGGTAACTGTTTGATTAGAACTGTTTCATGGTTATTTTTTATGGGAGTAGTTTAATGGTCGTGTTGCTTTGGCTAAGTGCGTGGTTGTATAAAGACTGGATGTCCGGTCTGTATATGAGAGGAATGTACTGATGAATGGGTCAATCGATTAATGGACATCGGAGTGAGGACAATGCTAAGGTAATAACATAAATGTGTGAAAGTATTGATTGAAAGTTTAATTATATATCAATTAAACGAATGGCAACAAACGATCCAATGGTAATGATACCATCCACTAACTACAGGAAAAAATATGTGATATTGATTGTCACTAACCATCAACACGTGGTTGTTTATATTGGCAAAGATCAATTTAAATATGTCTAGTACAACAACTTTCACAATTAAAACAATACAGAAACGACTTTAAGCTATTAATATTTTTAATGTTAGCAACGTATATTCTGGTTTGAAGACAATTGAGAACCAATAATGATTCTCGAAGAATCGATATTGTTCAAATGTAAAGCCGCATATCTCAATAACCCCCCAGGGTGATTTGATTAAGCGATGCGCTTTACATTTGTCAGTAAATAAAGATCTATTGTAGTAATCAAGGGACGTATTTACCATTACAATCGTATTTATTCAAAATAGAAATAGCAGGATGAGAATCAAGGGATATAGTTTGCACGGAGTGTGTAAGAAAATTATTCAAATAGCATCATCAGCTTAACCTTTGGGACATACCTTTGACCTTACGGCATCTACATCTATCGTTAAGTGAGTGTAAGTGTCCTTGGACCTAAGATATTCTCTATATGTATCTCTCTGAACCCGAACTATGCATGCAATTAAAAAAGAATTAACCTAGGAATTATAAGCCTCAGAGCTTTACTACAGTCTGGGGCACCCGCAATATGAACAAAAGAGGGACAGGTCAAAAAACGAAAAAAATGACTCCGAAAGAAAAATGAATTACGACGGCGATTCCTATTCTATACTAATTTCATCTCAGATTGCACATTTTTTGAGGCAAAAGACAGCGTTTCTCATCAGCGTAAGTAACATGCATTTTGTTTTTCATATTCACGCCTGCGGTCTGTTAGAGCTTTTTCATCACACGCAAAGCTCTTCGCCAGATGGAAATTAAAATAAGGAGCGATTAAGCAGCTCAGTGAGTTTACAGTTTAAGTTTCCTGTCCTCACTGTCACTTTCTTTTATACTTCTTTATATAAGAAGTTTTCATTCCCTTTCCCAACTAGTTTTTCAGCAACTTAAATGGTGATGGGGTAAAAAATCACATACAACTAGCTAATTTTAAGCATTAACTCAGCCTCGCGACCATTGATCTATTTACTTGATCGTTATTATGGGTTATTTTATTGAAAAAAACTAATTGTTTAACTCTTTCCCTACGGAGCCAAATACCACCCTTGGACGGAGCCAAATTTGGTTTTTCAATTTGCAATCAGGGCCTGTGAAATTTGTTATCATATCTTTTGATCTACAATACTTAGAGAAATAATATTGGTATCAAAATAATAATTAACAAAATGAGATTATATTTTTGTTGTTTTATATCTATTTTGATGAAAAAATCAAAGTTTGGGAACTATAATTAACCATACGCACACACAAAATACACACACACGCACAAACTCGCGCAAATCGCCATAACTTAACTTGGCGTACCGTATCTATGGTTCGGAACCTACCTCGTCTTATATTTTTGAAAAATTATGAGATTATTCATTTTTGATGAAAATATATAGAGTTTATGTCGTGTAAACTGTAAACAACCACACAAACACACGAGAACACACACGCGCACACATATAAATTTGCTAAAACCAACGCACAAACTCGTACAAAAACACATCTACCCATAAAAACACGTTAATGCGCACTCACGCGCCCAAACGATAGCATAAACAAAGACTTATACAGACACACAAAAGCATGCACGCACTCACAATCATTGAGCCGGAAAAATCGTTTTGACGTCGGAATTAAGGGCGAATCGCCGAGCCGGAAAGAGTTAAAGGGTCGCCGAGAGTTATAGAACTTGTAGATCGGAGAAAATTGAGTGGGCTGTGACATTGATGACCTGAGATAAAATCGATGATCTATTTTTGAACATTTTTTATATAGTTAGTCTGACGGAGACTCAATGCTATAATAAAAAGCGATAAGTATTTTGAGTCTACATCAGTAATGGTTGGATTGGAAACCAAGACCTCCAACAATATTTGGCCTCCCTTGGCTTCATCGATCTTAGAGATTATCTATATTTTCATTTACATTATAATAACTGTAAAGACAAGTCTCTGTCGCCAAAATATCAAGGTTCGCTAATATGCACGTAGGGCACAGCAATCGATGACTGACCCCACTACTTAAATCGCAAACATTTGGCCCTTCGGAGGTCGATAACAACGTCAATGTAGGATTAAGCAACACTTTGGCAGTATTTGATTTGTCAGGAAAATAAAAATAAATGATGAACAAGCTCCCTTTTATGGATTTCTAGTGAGAATACGTTAAGCATTTCTTTCAAAGCCTCTTGATTTTGGCAGTTTGAATGGAACGTATAAGCACCTTTAAATCATGTTCTTTTTTGCTAAATTACATTGCAATTACAAATGCTCTTTTTGTGATGATACGATTTTCAATCGTGTTTTCTTATATGGTGAAGAGTAGCCAAACAAAAAAATATGAAAACCAATAAACACATTAAAGATAGGGCGCGAAATTGATAGGCAACTCCTTTCGTGCTAATTAATGTTTTGAGCAATGAGTTTTGTTCCTTTTATTTCCGTCTTGCCCCTTCAGTCATCATTTCTCGCTGCGTAGTGATATTAAAAACTGAATACAGGTTGTGTCAAGAAATGCTTATTATAACCTCATAATGGCTCATTTGATTGATCACGTGACCTGCTGTTGTCAAGTCTTTTCACACGTTCTTTACTCAAACAAAACAAACCTCCACTTGTTTT
>JAUUEB010180098.1:0-14059 GCA_032362205.1 Clione limacina
AGCCCTAACACAGGGCAACAACTATCTCTACAACGAGAGACTCAACAGGGAGACATCTCAACCCGGAGTATCGAACAAATCGAACAAATCTCTACATGTAAAACTATACGTTTACATGGAGTAAAAGGGAGAAACACATCCACACCCTAACAATACAGCCAGCTGAAAAGAATATCACGAATGCGCACACTATCCTTTATAGACGTCCCGAGATTCACTCACACAGTGGACACAGAAATCATGGACAAATCACGAGGTCAGAGAACCCACACTAAATACCAACAACCTCACACGGCGTCATCACAGCCGTGTAACATTCCCCACCCCAAATAAATTGATTGGATGATCAGACAATCAATTACAAATCAAAGGTAAAGTAATGAACTATAATACTCCCTGAGTCAATACTACGTGACTCGCAAATGTTGAAAGAAAATCAACAATCAAAGACATATAATGTATAAATCCAACTGTCATATACTGACATTCATATAAAGTCTCTTTGAAATTTTCATAAATGTCATCATCTTGAAGAATGAACAATGATAAGTGTCTCTCATCGTGAAGTCATCATAGTAACGGTGATTAGAGATCAACCGGAAATAGCACAAATGTTAAAAAGTTCCTGCACGTGACGTCAGTAACTTGGTTATCATGATGAAGTCTGTATTCTTGCAGTAATATCCATCGACGAATTCTGGTGCCTGAGAAGTTAGATTTTGTAGTCCATACTAAAGCGAGACAATCTCGTTCAGTGATGATATAATAGACCTCACGGTCCAACAATTTTAGGCGTACATATATATATGGCTGTAGGCGAACACCGCACTGATGCAACAGGCTGCCACCAAGACCCACACCGCTTGTACCTGTCCGGACAAAATAAAGTTTCGAAAAGTCAGGCACAACAAGTTTAAAATTTGAATTAATTTTTGTCTGAATGTGTGCCAATGCCTTTTGGCAGCTTTCCGTCCAAACTACTTTGTCGGACATACCTTTCTCTGTGAATTTGAACAATGGTAATAAAAAAGTGGCAATATCAGGTACAAATTTGGCATAATAATTGACAAGTCCAATTATAACACAAAAGATTATACAGATTATACAAAATCTAGTATTTCCATCTTTTTCCTTCACAAGAACAATGGATGAACTATAAGACGAGGTACTGGGCTCAATAACTCCCACCTTCAACATATTGTCTACTTCATCTCTAACTATCTGTTCAGAAGCAAAAGGTAAAGGATAGGGTATATGACAAAATGAGTCGGACTCATTTACAGAAATATCATCAATACTTTCAGGAATATCAATATCCCTCGTATTTCCATAGCTCATAAGAGTAAGTTTATTACACTGAACCTCATCATTAGCAGGTTCCATGGTAAGGTAATTTCTTCTGAAAATGTAACACACTTTCGAAGACATTTTGGACATGAACAATCAAAGATGCATACATAAAAGCATGAACATCAAAGAAATGTATAGAAGTAGTTCATCAATCAATCTGATTGGATACTGATCATAGTCAGTACTATCTTGTAAGTCATTAAAATAGTTTGTTTGTCTCATCATCATTGTTATCAGGGATAATGGCTACATTAGCACATGATACATCATAATCCTGATGTGGTACAGCTTCAACCCATCTGGTTGCATAATCAATCCTAGTCAATACACACTACACACTGATTTTTATTATCAGAAATAGGTAGAAGACTAATATGGTCAGTACCAACCTTATACAAAGGCTCATCAATAACTGGGGTACCACACTGTAAAGGAGCTCTAGGAGTTCTACCCTTAGGACTAGTCTTTAAGCATATCTTACAAGACTTACAGAACTTTCTAACGTCAACCGTTACACCCGGCCAATAAAATGAGGATGTAACCCTAACAAGAGTTCTGTGAATACCCATGTGGGCACTAAATAGCATATCATGACCTAAAGATAGAATCTTAGCTCGAAGCGATATAGGCACCATAACCTGTACAAGAGAGTAGCGGTCTGAATTAAACAGCCGTACTAAAATACCGTTCCTAATCTCAAAAGAACAAGAACCTGATTTTGTCTTCTTAGCTTCACAATTTACAAGATCAAAGTATTTAGATAATGTGTTATCTTCTTTTTGCAAAACAGCTAAATCAGTATAAGAAATGTCAAAGTTTAAAACTTGATCATTTAAAATACTCTTAACCCTGTCCTCATTTAGCTTTTGAGCACGGGTTTAAACTTTGTTAGAAACAAAAACTTCATTAGAAGTTGGAGTAGTATTTGACTGTGCTACTTGATTTAAAGTAAAATCATTTGATGTAACAACATTTGTATGGGATTCTTCCCATTCATTTACTACCTCAGGCGTAGGGTCAAGGGAAATAGGTGACCCTAACGTCCCGCCATTACCTACCAGAACATCATAATACATATTGTCAGGTGGATAATAATCCAGTACACATGAAGTTACATTTCCTTTGATAAAAGTTGTATCAATATTGATGCTAGCTAAGTCAAATGCCTCTCTTTTACCACCGAAGGTGATAAGTGATAAAGTCTTACCTAAGAATTCATTAGGTTTAATACAATTCTTGTGGACAGCATGAATCATTGATCAAGTGTCTCTTAACACATTGACAGGATGTAAGAAATCTTCAAATTCAATTAAACCTGAATAAATGTGTTTATTTGTCATTGCTTGAGCACTGTTAGCTCGAATACACAAACTATCAGGCAAAGGAAAGTAAGAATCATCTCTTAAAGTGTCAGCCGAAGCTGCTTTATTTATAGACAAATGCGTGGTGCTTTTCCATACTTCTACTGCAGTACATCTAGCAGCATAATGCTGAGAAGGACAAACCTCTTGTTTATGTCCATAACCACGACACAAAAACACCGTAACACATTATTTCTAACTTAAGGGTGTTAATTAGCAGAAAAATAAAATTTAGTCCCTTTCTTATCTCCCTCAGTATAACTCTTAGAATCACTAACAGGAGAGGAAAATTCATTTTTCAGTTTGGTCTGATCCTTAGAATCAAAATTGTCATTACCCTTAAAGTGGGACTTGTTTTTTTGTTCTCATCATTCCTTTTAAAGGAATTATATCGAGGCCGAGAATCCAATGACTTATCTCGATAGCGGCCCTGATCTCTAAAAGCACTACGACTTCTAGTGTAAGCCTGACCAGCGTAATTTGAGCTGAAAGGAAAATTTTTCCCTTCACCTGAACATTCACTAGCATGAGCTTGAAAAAAGCGCTTTTAGCTTATGGACTAACATTGTTAGGATAAGAAAAGCAAATCAGAGTACATAAACAACAACATAACGAAAGCAAAGACTAATTTACAAACAAAAATTCCTGATTAAAATTTTTTTTTTACTCAGAAAAAGTTTGAAAAGTATTGACATTAAGTGAGGGACCATTTAAGAGAAAATAAGGTGAAGAAAAGATGGATCAATTTAAATACAGGTTTCTTTCGAGAAAGGCAAATTTATACAAATTAAATAAAAGTTACTCTTTAAAAGAGCGAATAAATCCAAATTAATATCCAAAACCAAAATTCAAAACACGAATAGGCAATTAAACTATTTTCACTTCCCGTAAGCGCCATGAGTCATTACAGATTCAACTTAATTCCATTGAACCAGAGGTACGAATTTAGAAAATCTTCTTAATCAGCAACTCAAGTCTTAAGATCGAACATAGAATAGTCAAAACAAGACATACATCAAATAAATACACAAACGCAAATAATTACAAGCGCACATAAAGAAGATACAATTTTCATACAAAACAAACGAGAAAGTTACATCCGACAAACCGCTCAAACAGGAAAACTACTAAGGGCAAAAACCACTAAACTGACAGCCTTGGTGTTCCTATCGCAGCAGCGAGTTGTCCTCACCGACGAAATAGATACAGTCTAGGTCATGATGATACATATTTTAAGAAAAAAAAAATGAGTTAATATTACAACACATAAATGTATGTATACTGATACAATAAATATTAGATTATTGCAAAACAACATTTATGAATTTCAATAATATAAGAACCCAAAAGTTTTAGGAAAAAAATAAAACAAAAGAATGATTTCTGACAGATTGTTTAAGCGAATGTAATTATCTCAAAGAGAAAATTAAGAAAATCAACTATCCCCAATCAAAGCATTAAAGTAACGTGAAGAACTCGTGCTCGCTTGATTTAATACTTCCCGTTCAACTAGTTCAATATTGATACCTTAGAGTAAGAAAGCCTACCAAATCAAGCACACAAAATTCCACAAGAACAAGTTAAGAAAAGAGTAAGAACAAATTACAAATAAAATAACAAGAACAACAACAAAGATGACATTACTAACTAACACTAGTCAACATTAAATTAAAAAAACAAAAAAAAGAACAAAAGTGTAGCTAGAGAAATTGATAAAATAAATGAACTTTTATCGTTATTCTTTTTCAATCACAATAGTACTCTTACCACAGAGTTATAAAGAAAATTACATAATTTGCTTTAAAGAATATTAAACAAAACAAACCCCAATACTTATGATAAGTCAATATCCAATTAAATTAGATTTGGGCAAGGCCCCCAAAAGAGATAAATAACTAGAGGTAGACAGCTTTAAATGTGAATAATTGGATGATATGGTTGACTGGTTAAATAAGCAATGGGAAACAAGAAATATTAGGGCAAGAATAATGTTTAATGATTTAATTAGCTTAACATACATAAACATGGTATATCAACAATTACATAATATAATCACCTCATAGAAAGCAATTCACACACACAGTTCAGCTGGCCGATATAATATCACTAGTAAACTACTAGAGCCCTAACACAGGGCAACAAATATCTCTACAACGAGAGAATGGCACTGACTCAACAGGGAGACATCTCAACCCGGAGTATCGAACACATTGAACAAATCTCCACATGTAAACTACACGTTTACATGGAGTAAAAAGGGGGGATCACATCCACATCCTAACAACACGACCAGCTGAAAGTATATAAAAAATGCGCGCACTATCCTGTGCGAAAGACGACTAACCCACACTAAATACTAACAAGCTCACACGGAGTCATCACAGCCGTGTGACAGACTGAAATAGCATTAGAACTCATTCTTAATCCGACTTTTGTGCAGACATGTCCAAACATTTCTGTCTCTTGAGGTGCATTTTTAAAGATACCAAAGCTGACGGGGTCTCAGAACTCTTTCGGGATCGAAACCTTTGTGCAAAGATTTTCCCCAACTGAAAATGCACGTTCTGATTCAACAGAGCCTCAAGCTTCTCAGTCCGCGACCTTGTTTCTTCGAACATTTTAAAGTCAGGCGATAGTTACAATGGCAACACTGCGGGATTTGTTAAGGATAAAACTTGTGTAGTTCTTGATGTTTTCTTATTTTATCCAAGAGAGACGGGCGCACAGGCAATGACAACACTACTTTATCTTCCTCAACAGTCACAGAGGATGCGCCTGTACCTGATGGGTACAATCTACCATACCATTTATTGGCCTTTGTATTAAGGCTAGATTTTATTATTTTTGACCCCTTGATGGGATCCGACTGCTTAATGTCATCCTTTGTTAAGTACTTCATCAAGTTGACAAGTGTGCTGTTCCTCGGGGTCTTTTAATGAAAATAAAATAGGAGTCTTTGGGATGCCGTAGAGTCCGTTCATAAAGGCTAATTTGTGCAAAGTGCATGATGGCGAGAATCTTTATTTGTATATTTTAAAATAGCTCGAATCCACAAGTTATAGTTAATTAACTATTAACTATTAAAATAACCCCAAAACTTATGTTTCAATGACCGGGACTCCCGGACCGATTTCCCGGGATTCCCGGCTTCCGGGAAAAAGCTATTTTCCCGGGAAATTTCCCGGGTCCGGGAATCCCGGTGAGAAACCCTACCACAGACCTACGCTCCATAAAACCTTCCCAAGGCTATTACTATCTTACTTTATTTACTCCAATAGTTAATAACATTTCTTGCTTCCACACAGTCCTGACTTTTACTTACCCCTGTCTAGCTTACGGAATTGTTTAGACAGTCATACAGATGAATTATTGGTAACTTCCACCAGTATTCATTGAAGTAATCAGCAGAATGACAGTGATTTAATGCGACTATTCAATGACAGTGATCTGATGTGAGGGATTTAATGACCGTAATTTAATGACGTTTATATAACTTACTTTACGTTCATGCCCTGGTTTTCAGTTAAACAAGTTTATAGTTTTACGTCTGTCTCCTTACATGCAATTTTTGAGATTATAGGTTTTGACTTTATTTTCATGAGGTAAGAGAACGATTTATCCCCGTATCCTTTGTTTTATGTTACTTGTTTGATAAATGTTAATGAAGTCAACAGTTAAATAAGAAATGCATTGTCTGCTATGATTAATACACTGGAATAGGGATAAAGAGTTACATTGTTGAGACCTTGCTTTAAGGCCGATTTTATTAACGGACCAAACCAAAGCGTGAAATTTGGGACACCCACGATATGTCATTCATCGGTAACTTTGATATAAGTAGACTCAAATTTCGGATAACTATCGCTCCTTCAATTTTTTTTTTTGGTCGCAACGCTTTCTCTTCTTGCAATGTTATCTTTGAAAATGTGTTGCTATCATAGCGTAGAGTGAATAAGGTCTTTCTGACATTTTCTTTAGCTCTGAATAAACTTGAAATGTGCACTTGCGCACGGAACAAAACAGACTTCGCACGTTAATTTGTAAAGCTGAATATTGCGAGTGCCAAAGGATTAACTTTTGTGCAATTTTGAAAACAAAGTCAATGAGTCATTGCGTTCATTATACAATAAAAAATGATCAAGCCATAATTTCCACGTTTCCGATCAAGTTCAATATTGTGAGCACCAAAGCGGAAAAGTCGGAAGTGAAACACCAACCAAACATATAAAATATAACTACTAGTTTAGCTTCATATGAGTAGATGGTGCAACCGAGGGGTGGAGCCAGGATTATTACAATGATGTTACAAGCCGAGCGTAGCTAAATTGACATTTTAGATCAGACACAGCGGCGAAGAAGAAAAAAGACTCGGGGTCCGGTTGGGGGATCCCCATCCCCCATTCCCTAATGCTACCCTAAAGTGCAAATGTGAAGTTAACTTAAAAAGAAAACAATGACCGTTAGTTTGTACGAAGATATAGATTATGGTCTTGTCGGAGACCTTGATGGTTCAAAATCAAAGAAAGAGTTTCCCAAAAAGACAAAACAAGTCTTGCGGAAATATTTTGTCTTTTATACTTGGATTTTGCCTGAGCAAAATTGATACTCAGATTCTTTAGAATTCACACAAGCTGGGTAAACGAACATTTGGCGTAAAGTATGTTATGTTGCAGGTCCCTCCATTTTTATATTTTTATTGGAAGTTTTCTGTTACACTTATACACAATACAAGGGAGATACGTTTACAAAAATAATGAAAAGAGTTATCCTTCACGTATGACATGCATTGTCGTCCAAGACAATAGAATATCACTCAGGATTCTTAACGTTTCCATTTATAAATGACATCCATACTGAAACATTAACTAAAAGCCTTGTCTTACTTATTCTTTTACATCCATCAAGTCTGGTTATTTTCTCTTTCTGTGCAAGTACCACACAAACTAGTAAAACAAACTTGCATATAATAAAGCAAGTAAAGAAGGAAAGAATAGAAGAATGAAGGTGGTTTACAGAAAAAAGTAAAACATAAAATTATGATCAGAAAAAAGAAAGGAAGTATGGAAACATGAATTAAATAAAATTGTAAACTAGGAGGAACCAAATCACGTCAACGTCGCACTGAAAAACCCCAGATTTTGAACAAATTACCAAACTCACTTTAGGCCGTTTGAACAAAATTGTGTCTTAACCTTAAATTTCCATTTGGTGGAATAAAATGCACTGAAAAACTCACAATTTGAAAATGGCCCTAAAGCATTAAAACTTCCAGAATACTGTGAAATAATGATTGACTTTACCACTTTGCATAATATGCTCACTGAAAAATTCAAATTGAATTAGGTGACGAGGAAGTTTGAAAATCGAATGGTGGATGAATAATGTGGAAATCGCACAATTTTCACTTTCAATTATAATTCATGAATAGCCAAATTAGCGTATTTTTACATTATTTAAAATGTATATTATATTATCATTATTTTTATGAAATGAAAATCCTTCAATTCCAGATTCCAGATTAGAAAAAAGCGCGTTCCATACATAGATTTAGCCAAACTTTTCTAAAAATACAAATGAGTTTTAATGATTGTTTATGATGTATTGCGTTAAGGTAATTGACAAATGTTTCTTACAAAGAGCAGTGACTCACAACGCCAAATATACTACTAAAAAAAGATCATGTGTCTAGTTTATAACCGCATAACTCGCTCAATATGTTATCGATTTTTATGAAACATTTTAGATAAGCTTTCATGATGTTTTGTATGTAATGTGGTAAGGTCATTGAAAACTACTGCCCACGTTTCCTTTATCATTCAGCGTGGGATGACCAATGGCCATGGTTCCACACAAATCTTAAAAACATATATAAGCCACTGCTGAAAAACAGATGTCTGTATATTTCAGTGTTCTGGAGTTATTATGATTTTTCATCGCGCAATACTAAAGAAACAGCCTGTTTTTGCCGATAATATCCTACGGACGACTTTTAAATAATTTTATGTATTTAAGAACATTAAATATCAATTGGGTTCTACTTACGAATCTCAAAAACACCCCAACATATACAAAACGCGAATTAAATGTGTCTAGCGGACTATTAAATAACCCATGGAATGACAACTTTAGCAAGGGTTATTTTCTTATCTCCCTCCGGTCAAACTATGATCAGTATCTTAGATATTTTCCTTCTAAACTGGTTTTGAACTCTAAACGACAATTAAAGATATATTTTCTTAAATATACGATATTAAATGGATTTTGTCAGCCGTCAAAACATTTTAAATTATTGATATCCATAAGGCAAAAATTAAATGTCAGCCTGAAATATAAAATTTTAAGTCTTAATATTTTGAAAACGCAGTGTCATCATGCCATACATTAGGGAAAGGTCTTTTACAATGGTAATGATAATATAATAATGCAGGAGGAGTGTTTGTAGAAGGAATGTATGATATATTGAGACATTAAGCAGTTAATAAAGGTCAAATTATCATGTTACCAGTTTCAAGTATTCGCCGCGTGATTAGCATGTGATAAAAATTATTGACTCAACTATATTAGTTACACACTTGTTTTAATTACCTCTGAATCTGAAATTTAACAATTCTCAATTTTTTCTCCTTCTATCTTCGTCTTCTTTTACAATTGACACTGGAAATATTACTCTCGGGGGTTCCTAGAGACGTTGTCTGTACAAGGAATATAAATCTGATGTGTACTTTTAGTGTCCCCGATGACGTCACCGTAGGGCGAGGGTGCAAAGGTTAACTTAAAAAAACTATTTGTCTGACTAATGGAATGAAGGTTAAGTTGTTTACCATCGCCTTGGCTTTTTTAATATAACCTTTCTTGTCGCCTTTGAAATGGTCAAAGGAAATACGAGGATTTAGTTTCTTTACGTTATTTTTACGTAATTTACCATTTCCTATAGCTAATAAATCTCTGTCTGCGCTTGTGATTTATGGGTTTTTTACCACCCATTTTATTTTAACAGAACTGGTTCAGGCAGCTGTTGGTCAAAATCTTATATAACGCATTGATACGTTTCACTTGGCTCTTGCAGTCACATTTTAACCAAGGAGTACAAGTCGAACACTATGGATGACTTTACTCTCACAGCTCTCAGCTCACAAACATTTGTAGGATACAAATACTAGAAAGTTATTATTTTAAAGTATGTTAAGCTCATTGGTTGGTTGTTGCTAGTGTAAAGCATGTGACGCCAATGTAGTTGATACTGAAAACATACTTCATGACATTTTTTTGTCAAGCATATGATTTAAGAAAGTAATGCTTACCAAAAGAAGTATTCTGTTAATCCTTACAATATCAAGTTTAATATGTATTTGTAAATCATTGTGTAAAACAATTATCTTTGTGTAGCGAAATATATTTAACTTGCAGATACGTTCTGAAAAGCTATCAATTTTTCAAACTCAATAATTTTTATTTTTCATGAGGTTTATTTTATTTTTTCTTTGATTTTTTGCCTCAATGTCATGGAATTAACTGAATAGACTTGAAACTGGTTTCAAACAATTAATGCAACTCAAGTTAGTCATTTTTACAAATCAATAGACATCAAACACGTTAATATAAGCCACGTTATTTTGGGGTAGCTTGTCGCCAAACAACGAACGAAAAGATCTTGTTTTCTCATATTTTTTATCATTGAGGTAGAACCAAATGTAAGGAAACAAATAATTATGTCTTAGTAACATCTGAGACCAAGATTTTATTTACATTTGATTGGTTCAGAGATTAGTGTCGTCATCTGGGTATTTGTATAATGTGAAGTTATTTAGTACAAATCTTGTTGAGTGCTTAGACAAATATCAAAGACGTTGAAATGAAGCATGGTGATATACATTATTGAAATATCCGAGGATTTATAAAAGATTCACCTTAATACAGCATCATACAATGGACCCGAAGTGAATGTATTACAAAAAGCCAAGTAAATGTTTTGTAACATAGATTTATGAACAGAATGTATCGATTGGGTAACCATCCATGGACTTAAATGATAGAAATAGAAGTTAAATACACCAGGAAAGAATAAGAGAAAAATTATGATTGTAGCTAATTTAGAAAATTAGTCAATCGAATATTGATCCCTATGCTATATTTGGATTTAGCAATCCAAAGCATTTTTACTTAAGTTTTCAGCATTTTTCTACTGCAAATCTAGAAACATATGCACTTAAATATGTTCGCAGCTGCATGTGAAGCATAAAAGACAGCGGTATCTTATCATCAATATTTTTTAATTATTTCCCTGAAGGGTTTCCATGTCCCGTGAGTGCACTTTTTTCTACAATGATTGTTGAGGTCACTGCTTGTCGCTCAGGGCAGTGCCAAGTGGGAAATAGGGTGACAATTGTATTACCGAAAATAACTAGTAGCGACGCGAGGGCTCGAAGCCACAACCTCTCAGGTGAGAGTCGAGTACGCTTACCTCTAGACCATCACGGCCCACAATATTCTGAAAATGGTGTAGCAATTGTTACCTTACGTTCTCAAAGTCAAATTGATGTTATTTTTCAGATGAAATGCATCCCAATTGTGATACATTTAAAAGAGGCTACAAAGGGGAGATAGTTCCTTGGTGATGTTCCCCATTTATTGTCAAAGCTCGCAAAACAAACAACTGTGATAATTGTACATATATTCTGTGATGTGGGAAGATACTTTTGGGGCGTTTCTATAAACAACTCTTTGCCTGGTATACGAAACCTCTAATTTCTGGGATGTTATGGTGATCACTTAGGCAACATCAATATCATAACCTGGCCAACTCTGCAACGGGAAATAAGCCATTCATACACGAAACGACACTAACACGCAATCCATTTTTGCCCATGTAATCTTGCAACATATTATGTTTAGGTTAAATGGTGTTAATTAGTCTATGACATTACAGAAACCGTGCAAGAAATTATGAAATCATTGCAATGTAGGACAGAGATATTCTAATGAACCATAGAAACTAGATGTATCTATATACACAATACGACATTTTTACGGTATACATTTGCTCATTCGTATAACAGAGTTTTTATCAACCGAGAGTGTTATAATTTTACCTAATCTTTACACCCTGTTTAAACCGTACGTGAGCTCGGAGTCTCAGTTTCAGCCAGTGTCTCGTTTATCATTAAGCCGGATGTCGTGATAAACTGAAAGAAGAAGCAGATGACGAATAGTGGATTAATTAAAAAGTTTGTTCTACCAAATAAATACACACTTGAGGCAATTTCTTTAAATAGTTTGAATACAAAATTCATTATTTCTTTTGTCATTTTAATGGGATTATGAGTTTAGCTATGGTGTAGGCACTACGCAACCGCCGGCTTCACCAATTTTTTTTTTTTTGGGGGGGGGCTTCTCACAGATTAAATAAAAATGTCAATATCCACTATAATTGCTGGTTACGTTTGTTGCTATTTACGTAGTCCCGATACTTTTCCCAGTATCCGATCGAAAACTGATTCTTTTTATAAAGATAAATGCAAATTTAAGACTATGCACATAAGTAAATGCCATTCATGAGTAGACAAAAACTAGAACGGCTCTAACTATGACAGCCCCTCACTAGTCTTAGTCGTATGTGTGCATGGATTGGTGGTACATGTGTATATGCTAGTCCCAATCAGAACAGAAAACACAAATTACATGGTATCAACTACATTCATTTTTTTATATTTATTTTAATTTTTTTTTTAATTGGTTCATAATGACTGTGCATACTAACCGTTTTCAATAATAAACCATTTGGTAAGTGGTTAACAGAAAATTAGAAACTAATCACCTAATTCCAGTTGTTTTCAAATTGTAAAAAACAACTTAACGATCAATCATTTTGTTAAAAATATCTCGTGTGTCCCCCTCGTGTTTTCCAGACAGCATCCAAACGAGTAGGATACGACTGAAACAAACTGAATTGTTTTATTTTCGCTCTCAAATCCTATCCCTTCTCAAAACGGTTCCTCTCATAGAATGGCTAGTAGACACATAGAAAAAAGCCAGAAATTCATTATAGTTGATAATTTCATTATCCTTATGGGTGTATATTTGTTTTTGTGTTTTCTGTTTTGATTGTGTCTACCTAGAGGGGGGCTAAGGTATCGAAACACCCTGTATAGCTGTATAGCTATATACCAAATTCCTATTGATTGGTACAACATGATTTGACCACAGCCAGATGATTATAGCTGGTTTTAAAGTTTACCAAGAACTTTGAAATCACGCATTTAAAAAAGTTACACAAATGAAGATTAGTCTGTAGCCAGAATGTAGCCAACTAAATTCAAACCCCCGATTCACCAATTCGTCGTTTATCAAAGATTGTTTTGCTAAACTGATCATTTATCATCTAATACGTCAATTTTCCCTTTAAAGCTGCTCCTTCGTTCTTATTATCATAAAAATGCGTTTGTTTATAAATGTCTATGTTTTATTCATTGCTGTTTTTGTGAAGATTTAAGCATCTGGAATATATTTTAAATGCAAAATGCTTATGTTACTGCTTTAGCTTTCAAAGTGATTTGAATATAACAATAATCTCAGTGTTGCTTGTAAAATTGAAATGATCGCTTTTTTTATCTATCGTCGTTATTTGGAATTTTCTTTTATTCACACATTTTCTCATTTATCTTGTTTTAATTCCTGTTCGAGTAAGGCTTTTATTAGTAAATAAAGGTCAAATATTGTGTTGCAAGCTGCACGTAACCAAGATGACAAGTATTGACGCACTCCCACTTGGTTATACTATAACCAGCTGTTTTTAGATGTCTCTGAATTGAAATCTGATATTTCATTATCCTTACCTTCATCTCATTTCTAATTGAAATCTGAAATATTACTCCGGGGTTTCCTCGAGATGCTGTCTATACAAGAAATATGCATCCGCCTTGGTCTTCTAATGTCTCCAGAGACGTCACCTTACACCGATGGAGCCAAAGTTAATCTAACAAATAGATTAGTATCTGATTATTGATTACTGACTAATGGAAAGAAGGTTAAGTTTTCTCGAGATTTTTTAAATATTAGTTTTTTGACGTCCTTGGCACCTTTATAAGAAATACGAGTTAATATCGTTAAGTACTTCCTACGTAATTTAAGTTTTCTAAAGCTACAGAATCTCCGTCTGCGCTTGTGATTTTATGAGTTTCTTAGCTTCATGTCTGGGTTTTTACCTCTCATATTTTTATCGTAACAGAACTGTTTTCAGACGTTTTGTGGTCTAACAACAACAAAATAATACGCATTCATACTTTCGTTTGGCTCTCACAGTCACGTTTTTAGTTAAGGCGTACATGTCAGATTCTAAGGATGACTTCTCA
>JAUUEB010180209.1:0-14055 GCA_032362205.1 Clione limacina
TTTCGGGATTTTGGTGGCGAGTCTGTCCCAGGATCTTTGCAAGAGGGCGATTGTAAGAATTTTCCTTAGTATACTTATTAACAGTTTGATTCCAAAATAATATATATAAAGTACTCAAAGAAAAGGATATTTTCACAACATCACTATGGTATTCATCTAGCAAAATGAACATGTTCATACATGTTACTCGCTTTTTATAAGTGAAAAACGAGCATGGCGTCTTGTATGAAAAAAACATGATAGGCCCAACCTATCCTCGATAATTGTCCGACTTCATCAAACGGTATCTACATATATGCCATACATCACTCGCCACTCGTTGCCGCTTACCAATTTCCATTCGCAAAATATGTGACCGACTAGTGACATACGCAAGAGGCGAACAGCGTATGGCGTTTTGTGTGTGACTGACATGCCATGCTATAGGTCTATTGCACAGGCGACCAAATTGAGCCAAGTCACGTGATGCGCAAAGTTCGCAAATTGGCTAATTTTTTATTTCCGGGCTGTATAGACGCCATGGCGAACGACAGTGACATGAATTGATTCACAGCTATTATTTCAGTTCACACCAGTATACAAGAGACATAACTGTATATTTCAAATGATGTCATCTTCCTTTTGATTCTAAAAGCACCTAAAGCGTGCTCATTAACAATTAGTTACTTAAAATCGCAAGCAGCATATGGCATATGATGGGTATTGTTCTGTATCACGCAGGCCCTAGTCTTTACTGATATTAAACCACGCACGTAAAACACCCAACGTAGAAATGTTAAGCTAGAACAAATGCAATATCAATAAAATGTATATCAAACAATTTTTTTTCTTTTTGCCATTCGAATTATTTTTATATTTGAAAAATAGTGTTACGACCAGAGATAAGGAATAAGGAGATAGACCAATGGTTTGTTTTGCATGACTAAAAAGAATGACGTATATGACGTAAAATATCAAACAAAAAGGCGGATAAACACTTCCTTTCGATATTTCGTCATTTCTGTTTCACTTCCATTTGTAATCTTTCAAATCTCCTAAGATTTAAGCCTATTGGCAACTGTAAGAGGTGGTTTATCTTGTTTGAGTTTGATTTAAAAACGATCAAAAACATACTCTGCTGTATTTTTTATTAAGTTTTTTTTTTGAATGTTTGAATCTAGGAGGACTTCAATCAATAACTATTACCATGTTGCATAAATATAAATGATTGCATGGTATACATACAAATGTAGCAGGCATTTACATATTCTCTGTAAATATATAAAATAATTTACAGCATTGTCGGTCACGAAAAAGTGCCTATTGCGGGGTTTGAACCTGTGCTCACTCGCGTGGTACGCGAGTGAGTTGTCACCAGATCACGAATATGGTACGCCGCCATTTTGTTAAGTATGAATTTTTTTAATCACTTTTTGTGACGTGTAACTATGTACCCATTGAGCTATCTCCCTAGTCTATTATCTCTGGGTACGACCAAATGCAATTGTATCTTTCTTTTAATTCAAAATCGTTGATTCTTTTGATATTACATTCTTTTATAACACAAATTATAATATTATAAGTAGACATCGGAGTTGAAAATATTACATAAAAGATAATGTCTAAAGCTACTTTAGGCTTTCTCTCGCTTCTTAACTTTTACTCTGATTGGCACTTTTGGCACTAGATTTCCGGAAATATCCCTGATTTCAAGAACTTCCGGTTTGACGTCTTCAATGATGAAAGATCTTAGCAAGTAAACCATTGTCATTTTAAGTTCCAGTAAAGCAAGTCTCATTCCGACACACTGTCGTGGGCCAAATCCAAACGGCAAGAACGTGGGGAGATTAAAACGTAGGCCATGGAGAAATCTTTCAGGTTGAAACTCATCTGGGTCTTGGAAATATTCCGGATCACGACCAATGGTGTATGCAGGAATTAAGATTGCTGTACCAGCTGGGATAGAGAACCCTGTAGATTTAAAGTTTATATATTCAGATTGTCATGCAAAATTCAAGGTCATAGTACAAACAATATGCACACGTATACAAATTGCCAAACACACATTATTACAATCAAAAACTATACGACACTTTAGACCACCGACGATAGAGAGTTAACCAAGGGAAAATGATATTGTACACTTTGTTGAAAGCAAAACTGCAAATTCAGGATGCCAAATCAAGAATTCATAATATAAGCTTTCCAATCATTCTTATCTACATAATTTAGAAAGAAGAAAGATGTTAAAAATTAACAACGAAACACAAAATTGCTTAAACTGTTAAGAGATATATATTAAATACTTCATGACTTTATCAAACGAGTGTGCCATGAATTGGGTATAGAAACTCAGCCAGTCAGTATTCATTTTTATTCAAATCTCATTAAAGTTTTGTGATATTCCTAAAATAAACGACATGAATGTATGTTGTAGAAATAATAATTAAACTAAGGACATTAGGAGTTTCATTTGCGATATACGTATTTCGGCACCCAAGTAACAAGTACAATAAGGTCATCTCACTCAAGACATGTAAACAACAGGTGTGCAAACGATTGAGTCTAAGACATGAATGAAAATGCACTTGGGATTTCCCTAGTCACTGATGAAACTATTTTAGCACCATGATGTTGTTCACGAGTTCAGTATGATTGCGTATTTTTTTTATCTTTTCAAAGCCTTTATTATTTCTGTAATCTGTTTAAATTTGATACTATTGTTTTGTGTTATTTAAATTGTAAGCACACGTTATTCGTAATTTAACAAATCTCAAATATTCTATCAAAATGCGCACGTTAATTATGAAAGCCTGTCATAACTTCTTCTATCGTAAATCTGTCCTAGTGTAAAAATATCAAATTTATCTACCGGGAGTTTTTCCTCTCATCATCATACAGGATATGGAATAAATAACATTAAAACTATCTGGAATAGTGACATTTTGTACTTGGAAGTTTGACAGAGTCCATAAAACAAGCTATGACTATTAACAAAAAGAAGGGGAACACTCACCATTGACAACGGTGTCCCTGACAGCTTTTCTTGTTAAATTATTAACTGGTGGATACATGCGAAGAACTTCTAGAATGACCGCTTCCATGAATGTTAGCTTCTGACAGCTATCATAAGTTGGTTCAGACGTGTCTCCCACGACTGTCAGTATCTCATCTAACAGCTTCTTCTGGACATCAGGGTGACGCCCGAGTTCGTATATCAAAAACTGCAGTGCGTCTCCCGTGGGCGAGTAGCCAGCAAGCAATAAGATGAGACACTGGGAAACAACTTCCTGTGTGCTCAGTCTCTGGTCTTCTAAAGTAGTACTAGTTACTTCATTTGAGTCTGATGCCTCTAATAAAAGACGCAAAAAGTCAAATCCCTGATCTGGTTCAGAAGACACTTTTCTTTGTAATGCCAAAGCTAACAAATGTTCTTTGAAGAATTTGATATCAGAATACCTGAAGTAACCGATATTCAGCATTCGAAAAATTGGAACAATTGCCGGAAACAGACCGACAAGAGTGAGTTTTAGCTGCACAAGTGTGTCATTTTTCATAAGACTCTGTGCGTGTTGTAACAATGGTGAGCGAAGGTCATTTTGTGAGTCAGTGTCTATTCCCAAAGCTGTGCCAGCAATGACGTCGAGTGAAAAGGCCCCAGATACTGTCTGAGACAAAACAACATTGAAACGGATTATTATACATGCAAGGTATGAATGAAATTTGAATTGTGTTGCACATTTGAATTTAGATAACTTTCAATGGTACAATTTATTTTAACTTTGTTTGGTAATCAAACGTTAAGATGAAGATGATTTCATAAAGATGGTTTGAAACAAAAACACTTAAGGGAATGTACTCTAATACAGTGATGATATCGCTCACTGTCGCGACGAAGTGTCATTTGATCCTGTTGTTTATTTAATTTTTCGTTATGCTCTGTATTTTTATCCGTTTATATCACCTTCTATATTACTTACATGTTTGAGCATAGAAACTCAGTTTTATTTTTTATGTTTTTTACTTAAACACTTTTGACAGACAGACAGACAGACAGACAGACAGACAAGCAGGCAGAAAAGACCGACCGACAGACAGACAGACAGACAGACAGACAGACAGCTAACAGACATACCTACAGACAGACAGATTAGTTAGGACAGCTAGGTTTTTTCAAATTGGTGTATTTTGCGCAAAACGCTAATACCAATTACGCCTGGCGTATGTTTTGTTTCTTCTGTTGGTAGTCAATCAGATGGAGAAATCGGCTTTATGACACTCTCTTCTTCTTTCACTCCTTCAAACAATGGAGGAATTTTTGAGAATACAGGGGCTTATATATAGGGTTTTCAAACGTTTTTGGTCATATTGACGCGAAGCCCCTTTCTGCTGGGGTGAATTTTTTTATAACCTTTTAGTCTTTCGATACTTTTTCTTTTTTTAAATTCATCAAACTGTGGGGGGTGTGGTGCACAGCACCATTACCAATCGCGCGAAGCCCCTTAGTTTTGCAGGTCGGTTTCCTTTGTGAATGACTTTTATGCATTGAAAACCTTAGGGGGGTTTGTTCTTTGGATACTTTCTTCTTCTACTACTTCGTTTTCCTTTTAGCTCATTCTTAGAAGAATTCGGGTAATGCCGACGTGACAAAGTTGCTAGTAGGCAATAAGAACTGATCTTCTTTAACAGAAATGGCGTAGTTATGGTAAGGGGGTGGCGCATCTTGACGCTGTAAAATTATATAAAATTATAAACTATTACCTTAACGTCAACCTCATCTCGAGTATTTGCATATCTCTTCAGGTTTTGAGTAAGGAGCCTGGCTGTTCTATTGATATGATGAGTGAGTAGCTTAATCTTTCCACTGCTGAACATTGGAGTCATAATCCGTCGAATACGTCGCCAGCTGTCGCCCTCGGAAAAGAAGACTGTCTGTTGGACTATTTTGTGTTGAAGTTGACCATCTCCGATAAAGAATCTATCTACAAATGAGCTGAAGTCTTTCACAAATATCTGAAATCGATAGACTATTCTTATATTGAAAGTACAATGGTGTAGTGTACTAGTGTATAAGGGAAATATTAAGAACATTGTTTATAAAGAAATTGTCTTAAATTTTGGACTTCATGGTCTGAATCATTAAAAAAAAAGTCTGACTTTTATCTGAAGTTTTAACATTTAGTTTGAAAACAGTTTAAAACGTATGCAACATAACGAATAATGTTTAGTAGTTATTAATGAATCGCATCAGAATGACTACATTCTAGTGAGAACACGTTTGAATAAAGGGATAAACGTAGCAAAACCCACACTTTTCCTGGAGCAGACATAGTCAGCGACCACGATCTGATCAAGCTCAATTTTAGACTTTACCTCAAGGAAATCAAGAAACAGAAAACTGCAAGAGTCAAGTTTGATCTTACAAAACTCAGAGACCCAAACGTAGTTGAATCGCTTCTTAGCCTCAATCGGAGTAAACTTTGCCCCCTCCCCCCAATAAGTCAAATAAATGGCCAAAGAGCCCATTGGAACGGCAAGACAGAATCAACTAATGACGCCTAGATCTTTGTGACAAAAGGCGAGAACTAAAGAAAATATAAAAAAAACAAAGACAATGAAAATACAAGTAAGCCAATACCACTGTCAATAAAGCAAAATAAGACTTTAAGGACAAGAAATTTCAAAACATCGAATTTAACCACAGTCGAAACATTAGAAAGAATGCACAGAAAGGCAATTCCTACCTTCTAGCATATAAGACAACAGAGGAAAAGGCTTATTCAAGAAAAAAATATATGTTTCGAAAGTTCCCACAAGGGTTGTACTTGTCGTCACCGAGAGTAAGAAGAAGTATGTCTAAAGTGATGTACAGAGTACTGTCGTGACCTCTACAACTAACCCATTGAAGGCAACGATGAAGAAATGGCCTTAATCATGGAATAAATCCCGTATCATTACAATGCTCAATCAGTACAATAACTATAGAACCACCAGTCTAAGAAGCCACCCTAGTAAAGTTATCTTAAGAATAATTCTCAACAAATGAAATCCCCTTGCTAAAAATTTACTTGATTAGAGCATTAGTTATTTTTGGTTCTTACTCCCAACGACGCGTCCACTGCGTAAAAGAACGAGCCTGACAAAAATAAAAGGAACATAACTCTGTCAAAAAAAATCAAAAATTAGATTGCATCTTTTAGGGAACCACGAATTGAGCATCTGTGCAAGATTTCAGATTTCTATCTTTGACAATGGGACCTTAAGATAACAAAGACATAAAGCAAAATACTCAAATGGGCTATAACACTGTTTTCAAATTGATTATTCAAAAAACTGTGACAGCTGATTTGAAATAATCACAATTAGATCCTCTTTGCAAAATTTCAGATTCTTAACTCTTAAAATGTGACCACAGCGTGTTTTTGCCAAATAACAAAGAACATATAACAAAAAACTCAAAATGGGCCATAGCTCCGTCAATTTTTCTACTAACAGTTCTGGATGTAAATAGCAGAAATTTGATTATCATTGTTCCAAAAATGAAAGAGATCCGAGGAAAAGTATGCTCAAGTTATCGTGTAAACAGACAGACAGACGCAGATGCACACGCACACGCACACAGACAGACAAGACGAAAATATACCATTTCACAATATAATTGTGCATGGAAATATGATCAACATTTTAAATTATAATTCACTATTGACAAAGAGAAACAAATGGTAGGGTAAACAATTTTAAAGGATGGTAGATTACTTGTGAAAACGGTGCAGAAAATCCTTGACAAAATTAACAGTTTGTTCTGAAAAGTCTCATCCCTTTGAAGTGATATTAAAATTAGCAAGCTATTTGATATATCAGCTTCTATAGGGTCTAAGGGCGGGCACCTCTTTCACAACGCCTCTAATGGAGCAAATATCTGGTCACACAGATAGATTTTTACGTTTGCCCATGGCCTTTAAATGTGGAATTTATAAGTGTCCTACCTTTACTGCATAAAACAGGAAATTAATTTTTTTCAAACTAAATAAAAACTCTTAATTCATTTTAATATGGGCTTTGCATGAAAAGACAAGGACGTATGACGAAAACCATTTTCAACGACGTTCAAGTCTGAAAATTTTCCAGTGCCCACAAGGGGACCGAACTGCAGACATCTTAATCTCAAGCCAATTGCGTTAAAAACCTATTCATCAAGGCCCGAATTGGTTGGTACATATCATTTGTATATAAATCAATTTCTAATACAGTTTTTTTATAAATACTTGTAATTTAATTGAAAAGCTATCTTTGCCAAAGGTTATATGCTACTAGAAGTTGCTTGTTTTGAGTCTCCTTAGTCATAAAAGATCTGATCAAGCTATATGCGTAGGGTGCTCTAAGCGCCTTGAACACATATTTAGAAAACAAACAAAATAGCAATAATACCGCATTTTGATTCAGTTGTTTCATCTAGTTAAAACGAAAACAAGATCGCAAGTAAATATCACTTTTTAATGTTAAATAAAATTGGTGCTTTGGTTGACACCACTGGAACTGCTGGTAAACTGCCATGAATTATATGAAGATTTACCTGTTTGAGAGCGTCCTTGTCAGTGACAACCAGCACTGGTTTTCTAAACATATATACACCAAACACACGTCCATACTGTCTCTGCCATCGTTTTATGGCCACGTGGAAGCCGACTTCTGGATCAAACATATCTTTTATGTTGCCAAAGAAAGGAAGAGGTTTAGGCCCATCAACACCGAGGTTTGACCATACATGATGTGCTGAAACTCCGTATCTGAAAAATGGAACGTACATATGATATAAATGAAATTTTTATATTATATCTTTTCTTATGTGATCACCTCTGAGGCAATTTCTTATATCTAGTCAAATCAAAATAGTGACGGCCATTGTGGATATTCGGAACATTTTATTCACATACAGTGTACACATTTTGTCACTAGCAGTTTCAGCATCTTTTAGAACCCTAGCTCATCCCAAATATTGTAGTCTATAGATAATGGAGAGGATTATTATAAAGAAATATGTAGATGACATTTTGTTTTATAGATATAGTAACAATAGGACATTGCAAAGGAACTCAGAAGTGGAGCTGTCTACCAGATAACTTGTCCACGCTGTCAAGCGAGCTATGTTGGACAGACAGTCCATCATCTACAGACTCGCTTCAGAGAACACAGCAACAATGAAGGCCGAGTAAAAGGACGTTTTATAAATTGTGAAAGAACTCTCACTTTGGAAAACATCAGCTGCTTTGTCATGTGATCATACGTCATCAGGTCACATGACAAGCAGTTCATAACATCATTCAGCGGATGAAGATCGTCGGATGACGAGCGAAAGCTCCTGCTGAGCTTCCTCACTTTCTCGAAGGTAAATGGATTAAAATGATTCTAATTATCAGTATTCTTGCTTAATCAATGAAAACTGTTGAACATTTACTGACTCTAGAAGTTCTTTTTATCAGAGACATTAACGTATCCTGAACACACAGGATGAATACAGACAGAAACGCTGAAAATTAAGTTTTAGTCCTTTGGTAGATTGAGTTTTGTAATTTTACTTGTCATTGAATATATTTAAGATCTATATTATGATTCATAACATTAATAGCGTCGTTTGTTAATTTATATTACAGGTTCTGAATATGACTGAAACAGTCGAAAAACAATGAATATTCTTGATTCAAAATAAAGTTGATGGCTCAATAAGCTTCACTAAATTATGATAGCCGTCTTTTTTTTAATCTTTTCAAACGTCTCTGAAACAAATACAAAAGTTCATACGCCTTAACATCAGTGATGACTGAAATTTCAAGGTTATTTAGAAGTCAAGGTGAAAATAAAGTCGTCGCGTGTTAAACAAATAGATAATCAACTAATGTATTATTGTTTAATTCAGGTATGAATAATACAACTACTCTCAAACCATTTACTCTTAGTTTTGTTATACAATGATAATTTTAAAGATCATTTTAAAACATGAACGCAATGTATACTGGGTATTGCAACTGACTAGGGATATTTAAACAAATACTGGAAGTCGAATTTTGCGACCTGGGGAAAAATGGCATCGCGACCTTATTTTTGAGAAAGTTTAATATGTGTTTTTCATTCAATATTAGAGGTAACTAGAAAAATGAGTACTCGTAGAGAGTACAACCACGCACATCAGACACAAGGGGACATAACTCTGTCAAAACTGTTTTGTTTTCAAAATATTAAGCTCGAGCTTTTATGGACCCATGAATTAAGTCTCTGTGCAAAATTTTCAGATTTCTTTTTTTGACGATGGCGCAAAAAATTAACAAAGACATATAGCAAAATACTCAAAGGGCCATAACTCTGTTTTTAAATTGATTATTCAAATAATTTTGAAAGCTGGTGTTAGATAGTCACTAGAAGCGTCTATTTGCAAAATTTCAGATTCTTAACTCTTAAGATGTGACCACAGTGTGTTTTTGCCAAATTAACAAAGAATATTTAGCATAAATACTCAATAGTGATGATAAACCAATTTCGGTATGACTAGACGTTGAATGATATAAAAACGAGTGACCGTTTCTCTTTGTTTCTATATAATGTTTTACAGGGAAGAGATTAATGTAATCGAGGCTGCGTGCAATGGTGCAGTCAAATCGTCAACTACCATTGCTGCTGTCGTTGTGAATGTTATTGCCTTCCTTTCCATCCTTGAGTGTTTCAACGTAACACTTACGTGGTTTGGTCAACGGGTGGGGGTTGAAAAGCTGACTTTTGAGGTAAGCTTTTTATTGATTCTTTTTAACTTTGTTTTAGTTATACACATTAATGTGGGGATTGATGAAAATTAACGAGGCTCAACCTTGGATTTCCCTTTGAATTTTTATAAGCAATAAATCTAATTTGGATTCAATCCTTTAATATATCAGCTATCAAAACATATACACATATCTCATCATCACCATCAATGTTTATTGTCGTATTCCAAGCTACATGGGTCAGAATTATAAGTCTACAGATAATTCTCCATGTGTCACGGTCCTGGCCGTGTCGCTCTCATAGCCCCCTTGCGTTCATATTATCCCCAATGACTTTGCACCACCATGTTGGGGACCAGTATTGTCCCGGGTTATCAGGTGCCACCAGAGCTTGAATTCTTTTAAGCAAGCTCTCTCTTTGCCTTCTCCCAATGTGACAACACCAGCGTAGAGGTCAGTGATTGGAGTGAAACCCACCTTTGCACTAAGATCCTTACTAGGTTCATCTATTGACGAAGAGCCACGCATCCGGCGAATCATGGACATTTAGTTAATGGTGAGCGTTTCTTTATAGTCCGAAAGGGGGGCTATGTTTTATTTCCGTAAAGTAGAACGTTCTACACACAAGTACTACAGATCTTGTCCTTCACTTTCAGTGATATTCCCCTCAAACTAAGCAGGGGAAATAGGTATCTGAATCCTTCAGCCACAATCTACTCTTGTGATTCAGCTAGACACTACCCCACCGCTAGCATTCTGTAAGGAAGCAGAACTTGTCCACAACTTCACAACTTTAAACCTATAATTATTCTTATTTTTATCCCAAGTGCATTGAGAAAGAACCTCCTTATAAGGCACTCTTAAAATGACCGTGCTGTATTTTGATTAATGGCGCTACCCTAAAAAATAAGTTAAGAATAATATAAATCGTAAAATGGACCAATACCTAGGAGTTTACTACAAGGCAATAGTGCACATATTGTACAGTAAATGTCATTTGGTAGCAGGTGAAACTTTGCTAGATCTGACAAACAAAAATAAAAGTCTTATAAAAAAAATTCTACGTGTGTTATTATTGTCTTTATTTTTCAGATGATATGCTCTTATCTCCTTTATCCTGTGGCACTTTGTATGGGAACAGAGCTTATTGATTGCAGAAAAGTAGCTGAGTTAGTTGGAATAAAGACATTTACCAATGAATTTATTGCATACAAGTAAGGCTTTTTTTGTCGCAAGTGGAGTTTTTTGTTCCTATTTGTGTTGAAGATAATGTAAAACATATTCTTTACATTATTTTATTTGATTGATCTCAGCGCATATGGGGCTATTCATCCATTGACGGTATCTTGTCTACGAGAAGGAATACTCAAAGCCGTAGAAATAACCTAGCAGGCAGAGATCGTTATCCTTGATTTGTCTTCAGCTTATGGGAGTAAACCCAGACAACGAATCCGGAGTGGGTCCATAAGGCGAATTAACAGTATAGCACACCTTTTTCTGTTATCTCTTGCACAAAATTGTAATAATTGCATACCTTTGGGTCACGCCAAGTCATTCGAGAGATAGAGAGACCACAATGATTGGGTAAAGACTTGAAATTAAACTGAGAGGACACCTCTGTGCTTCTGAAAATAAAAACTCCCATGTAACGGCTTTACCAAACTGATGCATAGAAAGGATACGTCCGACGGTGGGAGATATCATCGAGTCTTAACCTGACCAATGACCAGTCCTAGGGCAATAGAATGCCGATCCGCCACTGTCTTTTCGTTGCAATGGGTGATTGGAGTGTAGACCAAAAATTAATAATTAGACAGCAACTACCGCGCTATTGTCCAGTGCAGATATGAAATTATATAGCCATACCCTAAAAAATTGCAAGAAATTGTTTAATAGGGTGTAATTAGTAACCGAAAGAAGTTTACCAAAAATCTACCATTTTTTCTATGGGTTTTGGCCTCTTAAAGGTCCTCTAGTGCATTTTTTAATCCGTTTGTCTTATACAAAAAATTTGCTCAAGAAAGCATCAATTCATAAAATGGTTTGTTGAGTACAATTGGAATAGTAATCAATTAGTTAGAGTGGCTGTAAGAAATAATTTTGATTGAAATATATAGGAAAATATAACCTTAAAACGCGATTTTCTCGGAAGTATATACAACACTATTATTTTAGTTGTTAGCATTCAAAATGTGTATTAACGCTACCTGAAACAGGGGAGGGGGGATATACGCTTATGTTGTAAGTAAGATAAGCGTGTAGGCGGTGTGATCTGATTTCTTCTAACACAAACAATTGTCCTATTAATCAAACATTAATAAAAAAAACTTCAGAAAGTACTTTTTGCTTAAATTATTAGTTTATTTTGTTAAAGAGGATAATTAATTATATTTTGATGGAAATATATAAGAAAATATAACATTAAAACTTTTTCGTGGAAGTATATTCATTGCCCTTATCTTCGTCGTTATCATACAAAAGGTACATATACCTTGCCACAAGCCTACAACATGGAGGGTAAATGCTTATGTTTTTTAGTCAGATTAGAATCTCGTTGCTGTGGTCTGATTAGCTTTCAGAATTGTATTATTTTATTAATTGTGGCTCTTGAAATATAGGTCATGAAGTGTATTTTTGCTAACACAAAATGTTACCTTTTGATCAAACATTCATGAAAAGGATATCAAATTACTTTTTCTTATTTTTTATATTAAAGTAAATAGTTCAAGAAATTTCGATTTATATATATCAGAAAATGTAACTTTAAAACGCATATTTCTCGGTTAAAATATACAACACTATCATAATTTATTATTTTTCATACAAAACTCACCATAGTCCCTCCCTTCCTGAATGTAAATTTAATCGGATGTTTATAGTGAGATGACATCCGACCGATCTGATCTCAATGTGTTTCTTAATATCTAAGTGTAGAATTATAGAGTTATTGCCAATGAACGAAAAGTCATTTTTAATTTATTGTAATCGGTTTAATAATGAGCAAGCTTATAGGCGTATCTTGGGTATTGGCCCAGGGGGAGGGGCAGAAACCCGTTCATTGCCCGATTTTTCAAAGATTCAAAGAAGTGGCCGAAACTTTTGACATTAGTGGTGCAAATTTAGGTCAATTTGTATGACAAATGTGGAACAATGGTCGCGAAGCGGCCGAAATTTTGAAAAATAGTAGACAATTTCTAGAGCATTTTGGATTGAAATCATATTTTTTAATTGTTGCCTGATTTTTCGGGCAAAATTTGCCCGAACAGGTGCCCACTTGACCCCCACAAATATGCATATGAGCAAGCTGCAATGTATTGATAAAAGAAGCATACCACCACCATTACATGTATATCAACCGCCCTTCACGTAAACTCCCTTTTCATAATAGGTCATATACAACACATTATAAGTTTGCACTTTGGATAAGTACAATCACGCATTGGAATAATCTAATTCATCTGTATGAGTGTTTTCATAATGTTGAAGTTAGCATGGTACACATGCAGACATACACAAATACCATATATTTTGTATGTGCACCTTACGCTTTTGCAGTTTGTATAATAATTACAATGCATTATTTTATGAACTGAGCCTGTGGCTATTCCACATTCTGTCATGATTGGTACCAATTTATTATTTAGTACAGGCAATCTTCAGGAAGTGGATATATACCCCTTCTTACCTAAGTATAATTGGATAACAATTTACAAGTGACGTTCCTTTCATATTTAATTTATAATTTCAACAAATGAAAACAAATTTAGATTGTATTTTTCTGGGTGTTTTTTTAAATGTCTCAAACTTAGTACTTTTTTGAGTAGAGTAGTGGCTTAGAGTAAATACTGAGAAAATGAGTTAGTACCCTTAAGTAGAGTTGTGAGAGTTCCTGCCCCCGTAATTAGTATCGGCTATTTCCGAACTCTGCATATAGTTATGGTTATAGTTATTTCCTTTATCTCAAAAACTGACGTTGCTATCCTCGTCTGAAAATAAGAAATTGTTATAATTTTTGAAAATTAGTTTTTGTCAAGTTAATAACTACCATACAAGATCAAAGCCGATTACTATTTAAGTATTGTATTATTGCTTTATTTCTCCAGTTCTCTCAGGCTTCTGCAAACTAACAGATTACTATTTGAGAACCACATCAACATCTCTGGATCAGAGAACACATGGAAGTTTGACGGCGATGACATAGTTTTATTTAGTCTTAAACACGACACGAGGCTGTCGAAGGGTATTATTTCGGTAATATATGTTTTTCAAACTACGTATGTTTACAAGTATCACATTATAATTAAGCTAAGGGTAAAACTATTAT
>JAUUEB010180320.1:0-14054 GCA_032362205.1 Clione limacina
CATAACATTCCACCATATGCTATATAGATGAGGACCATAACATTCCACCATATGCTATATAGATGAGGACCATAACATTCCACCATATGCTATATAGATGAGGACCATAACACATAACTCAAACGAACTACTAGGGGAAAGATAATATCACAACAAATATGTTCTTTACTCTGTCTACATACTACCATAGAACTAGAAACTTGCTAAATCTGCCAGGCGGGGCCGGAAACCCCATGCCTTTTGTGTTTTACTATTAAGAGTCACAACACACACACACAGGGTTTGCTTTTACTCTTTAGAGTTATACCCCCCCCCCCTGACCTTTTTATCTTCCGGCGCCCCTGAAATATGCAACAAAATGCAACTGTTTCACTTTTCGTGTCAACAGTCTATGACATTCCCTGTCAAGTAAACAAACAAATGTTGTTTAAACTTTGTTTATGTAATCACTTCATCTTTCTAACATAAGACACATGATTGTTACAACTAACGTTGATTTTTAGCATAATGTGTACACAATTTGTTCTCAATTTAATTGAACCGGTATCTACACACGCTGATTAAAGTCACTAAAGAAGAGACACTGGCAAATACAGAAGGTCAAATAATCAAATAATTAAATGATTGTCTATCAAGTAGAGATTTGCTTGACTTTATTCAGTGTATCGACAGACATAAGGTCGCTCGCCGTTATCAATGTTTAAGTCATTGTTATTCATGTGTACAGCACATCCTTGTGGGATATCATTTAACATTTTATTTAACATTATCTACTTATTCATCTTTTTTATAATTACCCTTGTTTCCTTTATTATTATCTGTATAGAACCATTCTCTTATCATTGATTGAAAATATCCACCATATTATTCAACCATTCATTCCCCTGTATGCTTCTTTTCAATTCTTCTCCATTGTTTTTCTTTTTCTCAATTGTTTATTGTTTTTCCTTTTTGCTCTATTGTTAACAATGTGCAGTAATTATTTTGATATTATTTTCGTGCCTGCTCCTATGTAACAATTTACTTGAGCGAATAAACTTCACTGTTCACTGCAGCCATTATGTCGACTAATCTCAATACTGTCACCAAATCTTAGTTTTGTCGACTAATCCCGGATCGGTTCACATTCTAATCCTCACATTTTTCACCTCCACGCCTCGACACATCTGATACACGCACGTGTTGAACTCCAATATGTTTTCTCTAAAGAAAAATAAATAAATTAGAAACATCATAATGAGATTGCAACCTAAGCCACCAACCCTCCCTCGTAAGATGAAAAAATATGAACATGAAAGTGTGTTTGAATTGGTTCAGATGTACTTTAACAACGAGAAATGAAAGCAATCAGAGGAAAGAGGTTAATACAAAACGTGAAAGTAACAAGTGAAAGGGAAAACAAACTTATTTCTGTCTGATTGTTTTTTGTCTGTCTGTCTTTCAATCAAACTGAACGCCATTGTTGGAATTTATGAATGGAAACGTTTTACCCTTTTCTGTCTAATCTCCCATGATATGCCCTACATTGGTTTTTGATACGCCCCTAGTTTTGTTGGGTATCTTGAATCTAATTAAGATATAATCGAATGTAAGTGGGAAACATGTATGTGAATGTGTTCATTTTTAAGAATTGGGCAGGGGTGTTCTAACCCTTCCTTTACATAATAATATATAGGTTAGGAAAAGACAGTCGCGTAGCCAAGGGGACATGGTGGAATACCCCCCCCCCCCCCATTTGAGATCCAAAATTCTCGAAATGTGCACAATTTATAACTATTCGCCATTGCTTTGATAATATCGAAGGTTGTCCACCATTTCAAAATCCTGGCTACGCGCCTGTGAAAAGCTAGGAAATAGCGTAGCATAAATGACTGACCGTAATAACTCCGCCAAGCTAGCAAATAGAAATCCTGTTCCACATTTAATCAGTCGTGCGGATTATAACAGCTTTTTTGATTATTGTAGCTCGTGTTATCGAGATTAGGTGACTTTGCTTAATTGCAACGATTGTATATTTGATACAAGATCGGTAAACCAAACTCACAAAGTTCAAACTTTGAATGAGATGATCAAAGACAGATTTCTTTATTATTTTACTTTAATTTGAGTGTGCGGAGGTTCCTTAATACTCAGTTCGCGAGGAGGAATGATAATGATAATAAGGAGCTGTATATGATAATGATTAAGTATAAACATACCACACGCTTGTTAGCAGATAGCAGAACAACAATACGTTAAACTGACAACAGATTATTTTGTGTGTGTGTTTGTTTTTTGTTTGTTTTTTGTTTGTTTTTTGTTTGTTTTTTGTTTGTTTTTTGTTTGTTTTTTGTTTGTTTGTTTTTAATTCGTCCGATATCACCTGAATGACAAAGAAATTGAAAAGTATGTCATGTTATTATTGGTATTCAAATAATTCACATATAAAGGTCAATGTGTAAAACGATCACATTATTATATTTTTGTGATCAACAAAAGCAGGATATAAGTATTATCTTAGTAACCCAATTATAATGTATTAGTCGTGATTATGTGGATAATAGCTGGTTATAATTTAAACCATTAGTTTCATATTGCATATTTTCTTTTAAAAATATAAATTGTGGATGTAAAAATATGATTGCTTGAAACACGACAAATGTTAAATTCTAAATTTAGAAAGTGACAGCCAAAAATGTGATTAAAATGTGTTATATTTCTTCCTCCGCTAATGGCAGTGCCTACGTGGCCTTCAACGGGTTAAGTCTTGATGCTTTCTAGACAAAAATACATTAAATAAGTTTGGTAGCAGAAGGCAACCCTGTCATCAACCCACAAAAGTATAGAACCATTTTCCCGAAGAACCATTTACAAATACGAAATTGCTTGCGTTTGCGTAGTGTTTCTTCTCGTGGAAAAAGTGTGGGATATGTTTTACCTTTTCCTGGTTGCCAATATTGCATCGATCTACACTCTACCATAGGCTTTCTCAAAGTCAACGAGGACATGATGAAGGTCTTGCTTATGCTCAGAATATTTTTCGCTTTCAAATTGAAGATCTTCTCTGTCGCGGTAATGTCGCTGCGAAATCCACCATGTTGAACTGATGATTATTTCTTTATGTTTGCTGTTGAAAACATGAGTAGGGATCCATCCATGGGGTATAATGCATGACGGGTCAAAAATTCAATCTGATGATTGTATAATTAACTTTTATTTGCTCTAGTTCGATGAAGAATCCTTCTCATCTAAACAATTCAATGTACTTTCCTTCAACTAAACTATCTTATTAGTATTTATAATATAAGCACACGTGTATTTAATTCTACGAAAATACCATTGAGCTACATTCCCTTTCCTACAATTAGTTGTTTATCTAGTGTCTCCTCAGCCCGAAATGGTTCAAGCGAACAATTCTCTTTACATATGTTGTATAAGTGCTTTTAAAGTCTTTTTTAGTTCCATTTAATCTCGAAGATGTTTTTTCTTCTACATGTGGCTTAATTTGAAAGATAAACAATAAACACATCCGACTATAAATGTTTCTCTTCCTAAAACAACAGTTATAAAGGAGCAGGTTATAAATGTGCACATTCTCGCTATTCATCTTAACAATAAGGACAAAATGACCGTTAGTTAAAATGTCAAGCTCTTATTACTCTTAAGAGATGAGAATATCCCGCGTTAAGTCCTCGGCTTAACACAGTGTTATTTCTACTATCTGAAGTGTGTTGTTTTGACTAGTGTCACAGATAACGGACAGTGGTCAGCGGAGATACTAGTAACATCGCTCTTGTTGTCTGAACGCTGCAAGAACTTTACTGTAAATAGGATGGGCAAGGTACCTGACAAGTTGAAGAGCCTATTTTAAATACGTATAACGCTAGAGCAAGACAAATATCATTTATTGACAAAAGGATTAATTGTAGACCAATTTAGATCATGGTGCCACATTGTTTAGATCATGGTGCCACATTGTTTAGATCATGGTGCCACATTGTTTAAAAAATTAAACATTATTTTGATTGCAGAAAGGTCATTCATGCTAACTGAACCGGAATCTTTCTGAATGATAAGACCAAAAAAGTTGTTTGGTGAGGGTTGCATGTCCCTAAAATAGGGTAGGTAGGTTGGAAAAATCTTTTTTTAAAGTGAAAAATAGCCAAAATCGGTAAAAAGATCGTCGTGTTGTCCGATTTTTGTTGGAGAATTTAAAAAACAATTCTAGGGTCGGGGCCGTTTTCTAGGGTCAGTCGGGTAACCCTAACCAAACAACTTTTTTTCTTTTGGCCTAACAAACATTGTTTGTACATATCGTACTATTAAAGAGATTCAACTATTCTCTGTTATCGTACTATTAACTATGCGACAGTAAGTTTATATTCTAAAGTCGTGTGAAACAACTGTACGTCAAGAATGCTGTATGCTTATTCTGTGAGGGCATCATATATTTAGCTCGTTACTCCTCGTATGCTTATTCTGTGAGGGCATCATACATTTAGCTCGTTATCCCTCGTATGCTTATTCTGTGAGGGCATTGTACATTTAGCTCGTTACCCCTCGTATGCTTATTCTGTGAGGGCATCATACATTTAGCTCGTTATCCCTCGTGAAATACGTTAACAAAGAAAGTAACAACATGTGGTTCTTTAGTATGACCCGATCTGTTGACCATGACTGGTGGATATTTGTACCATCTCAGACTTCGTTATGAAGTCGTTGACCATTACGCATCTTCATCGATTGTTGTCATTTCCTAGTCACAATCATCAACTGTGCTACTTCAAATCAGGCACGTAGTCAGGGGGACACGTGGGAATGCCCCCCCCCCCATTTGAGATCCAAAAGGCTCTGAATTTTCACAATTTATTACTAATCTCAAAAATGTTCGCCGATGGATTTGATAATATACACGGTTGCCTGCCCCATTTCAAAATCATGGCTACGCGCCTGCTTCCAATAAATATTACACATATATTGTTTCTGTTCCTGGATATTATCATCCCTGTCGTAAAGGTTGTTGTGAAATAATCTGTCATCTACTTATGTTAATGGTTGCTCTGGCGCTATCCCCCATTGTATTTGTTGTAAATATATAGTGTTAGATAAGAATGAGAGTGTTTTGTCCTGTGACACTCATCCTATATTTAATCTTAACAAATGCAACCCATAGTAATGAACTCATCATAATACATCCTGAATTGAATATTTGTCTAGAGGTGTAAAGACTGGATTGTCTAGTAGATTAGTTTTAAGGTAGCATTCGAAAGTGTGAATGCAATATTGCAATTGATGACATCAATATCAACTCTAATTGTGTCTAGTGTGTGTCAAACATGACCTCAGCTTGTATTGCATACACTGTATTAGTATGACATGTCATGTCAGAGGATTATTGTCGTTGATATGAACACGTGGGTTATCCTGGTCAATGTACTCGCCCTGATACATCATGTTATCTCAGTCCCCAGCCCCACGACAGCACGTTCGGGACTCTAAGTCCACACAATCATTATTCATCCCAACAATAACTTATCAGATAAAGAGCTTTATCTTGTCTCCATATTCTTCTACTCATGAAAAGTGACCACTGTCCAGTATTGGTTGATAGGGATGACATTTTTCTTTCGCGTGTTTGTCGAAAATGTGTTCAGATTATCGCAGAGCTTAGTCACGACACCTTTCTATCACTATCAGTGTTTGTAAGGGGACATTATTACCAATACTCTGATATAAGAATTACCGAATTTGCTCCCCTTAGTATCACTTCTCCACCTCCTTCTTTGTCCACTTTGTTGGTCAACGCGATAATCAAGTGTATAATCATCAGTTAGTGATTAGAATATCGGGGTTAAAACACTTGAGGCTTAAGGTTATGTGATCTTTGGCTGATATTAGCTAAGACAGAAGATTTTAATTGGTGACAGTGAGACTTAACTTATCCTCTTTGGCCATTCTGTAGGCGATGATCTAGACAAGGTATTCTCATTATAATCGTTCATTAAGCTTCATGTCTGTTTTTTCAAACAAGGTATGATAATAGTATCACATTAGATCGATTCTATCTTATTGATTCACACAAGATATATCGGGTGGCCCAAAAGTCCTGGGCTTTAAAACCAATATCGTCAAATTTTGTGGTTTAATTGATATGAAATGTGTCATGCATATATGGTCATGCAGGCACGTAGCCAGGATTTTGAAATGGAGGGGACAATTTTGGATATTAACAAATCAATGGCGAAAATGTTGAGATTAGTTATAAATAGTGGTCAATCCGGCTCTGGCCCCATTCCGACTTCAAGAATTATGAGACACTTACTTTTGTGGCATTACTATAATGCACCATTTCCTTATAATTTGCGGTTTTATTAAAAAAAAAATAACAAAAAGATGGGAGCCATTTACGTCCATATCAATTGAATTCATATACCGAAATAATCTTGCTTTGGTGTATATTACACTTTCTAAGCAGAATCATTATTTGCTATGTGAATACGTGTGTCTCCTTGTAAATTCGTTTAAACATATAACATTCCAGTTAATTCATCTGAACAAGAGCCACAATATAGCGCACTACTCGTACTTTCTTAATTAAGAAAATAAGATACACCCTCAATTAGAGGCTAGACAACAGTAAAATGGGATTTGAAAAGTGTCATATGAAAAGCTCTGATCCCATTCGCCAATCAATGTAATTAAGAGTCAAAATAAACAATTCAAGTGGGAGCTATTCATAATGTTTTTGTAACTTGATCCCAAGCCTGCTAGTTTATGGGTTTGAAGACTGAAGTTGATTTCAAAAAGATAATTCATGATCAATAATAAATAATTGAGCGTGGAACCTTTCACCAAAACATACTGGATTTTTCGTTTTTGCATGAGCTTTACTGCTAGGGAATTATTTTTGGGGGGGATTTTGGATTATTGTAGGATCAGGATGGGAAATAAGTTATTGAGAAAACATAGAAAACACTCCTATTTTTATTTACTGTGGACACACCTAAAAAGAATCTTACCCCTCAATATCTACATGATACGGTACGGTACTACTATACTATACTTCAAACATTGGTACTCATGGATGAACAAAGATATCTAACATACAAGCTCTAATCAAAGACGCTCATATTGTGGTTAAATAATATTTTATATTTATCGAGTTCTAAAGAAGCGTTGATAATCAAGGGCCGATACTGATTGTACCCATTGACCTTTGATGTCCGTTAGTTAGCTTCTTTTATCTTAACCTCTTACATGAGAAGCCTGGGATACTTGTAGACGTTTTGATAACTTTGAGGACCCTTTACCTTTGGCTCACATCGGACCCCCAAAGAAAGCATTCGTTCACTTACTTGATGCTACCGTCCTGTGAAGTGTCTTATCTTGTGTGGAATTAGTCAGAGTGACGTAAGGTATATCTCTACATGAAGGTATCGCACACATAAGTGAGTACATTGATACGCTCCAACACTCACAGTGCAAATGCTGCTCAATAGACAAATATCGTTGCAGCATAATAAGTTCCAGCTTAATTAATCATTAATAATGAGTTATATGTACATCTAGAAAATGTCTAGGTTGTTTCTTTGCAAAAGCCAGTTATACCTTTTATTACACAAGATGCATACATCATTGAACAGTAAAGTCTATAAGCTCAAGCAATTTGTTACATAGAAGCAAGGCAATAACAATAATATCAAAATATTTACTGTACATTGTTAACAATTTAGCAAAAAAGGAAAAACGATTGAGAAAAAAGAAAACAATATGAAGACTTGAATAAAGTGTACATGGGAATTATTGAATGACATCGTGGATATTTTCAATCAATTAAAATAAATGGCATATACATTGATGAATATGTGATTGTCTAAAACGCTTAATCATAACTGAAAGCATTCGTTCACTTACCTGATGCTACCGTCCTGTGAAGTGTCTTATCTTGTGTGGAATTAGTCACAGTGACGTAAGGTATATCTCTACATGAAGGTATCGCACACATAAGTGAGTACATTGATACGCTTCAACACTCACAGTGCAAATGCTGCTCAATAGACAAATATCGTTGCAGCATAATCAATTACAGCTTAATTAACCATTAATAATGAGTTATATGTACATCTAAGACAAATGTCTGGATTGTTTCGTTGAAAAGCGCCAGTTATACCGTCTCTTACATAAGATTCGGACATCAAACATGTACAACTTCAAGTTTTTCAAAGAAGGATTTTTGTAAATTTTCTCAACAACATTATCAGGCCAGAAAAAACACTGGGGCTGAATATAAACGATAATAGTTTAAATCTTCTGTAATTCAAAATTAGACAAAGACGACCGGGAAATATCATAAATCTTTTATTTTGCTTATTTCCTATTTTAATAATGACCAAATCATACTGGGACTCTAACACTGAAATTATCACAAACATTTTCAAGTATCTTTTTTTTTTCTAAGAAAGTGATATTTCCGGTTAAATCCGCCATTTTGAACCAGTACATTCGTGCTATTAAAACTCATGACCAGGATCTATTTTCAATGACATTCTCTAATAATGACCAGTAATATGACTTCCATGTCACTTAATGTTTAACCTACCACGTGTTGATGGAGATGTTAGAACAACTAATGTCCAGCTGTCCGGTTGACTGGTCGAGTATAGAGCACAAGCTCGACACATCAATCAAACTACAGAGATTAATAGTCAGATTAAAACAAGGTTTCGTTTAGCGGACCTTTGTGTTAAGTGGGGTATAAGCCATTACTTCCCCAGGCGTTTGCTCAATCTAGACACCTTTTCAAGGGGAAACATAAATGAAAACCAGGAAGATCTGATAGATATCGAGATCATTGTCCTCTACTAGGATCGATCTTGGTTCATTGAGTGCTTCTTAAGCCATCTTTATATTACTTTTACTTACCGACACTATTTACGGTCAATAATTGCGACAGAAGAAAATGATATTTTCAATGAAAACAAATATGGCTTCCAGAAGAGAAGAAATATAACGGACTATTTTGTTTATTTTACATAATCTTTTAGAACATTTTTTTAATAATTCAAAGTCACTGTACTGTTGGTCCACAGAATGGCTTGAAGCATCTCAGTGATTATTGTTATATATGGGTCTTAACAATAAATTATTCAAGGACACAGTGTGTTTTTTTTTAAAGTGATAGTGTGGGAGTTCTGGGTAATAAATGGACTAACAAAAACAAAGCAGTAGAAACTGTGAATGATTTTAAGTACATATACTTGAGTCTGTTTTCCACGAATACACCGGAACTGTCTGTAAAAAACAAATTTAATTTTTGTTTGATTCTCAAGGTCTTACTATATTATACTACTCATGTAAAGTATGGGACTTTTGCAAGTCGGATCAACAAGAATAATGTACTTTTTTTTTGAATATATGAAAGCAGTAACAAAAACATTGCCTACGTCTTTCATCCATTAAATGTGGACCTATTTTCTTTGTTAATCTGTATACATATTAATATAACAAAGTATTTGTTTACTATAATAAGGACGTCGACCCTGATAAGTAATCAAGTGAAATGTCATGAGTTCATCGATTGACATTGTTAAAAATACTATCAAGGTTAATACATTTACCGTATTCATGGCAACGCCATGTATCATTTTTTTCTGTTTTTTGTTCTGCTATGCTATGTTCTGCTTAAATTATGAACATCAGTGTATTAAAAAAAATTCAAAGCCACGAAATGTACTTTAGGAGGTTAATTCTAATTTATTCCAATAGCACTTGAAATGTTAATTTAACAATTGCTTTCACGAAGCTCGGGTTTCACAGTCGAAACATTACAACATTTAAAAAATTTTTTTTTAAGTTTAAGCATTACCAATTCACAAAAGTCTATCAATACATGTTATGTTTATAAAGGGGTAACAATGAAGGTGTTTGATCGTAAGTTACCCCAAAACAATGAGGTCAGGGGTCATGTCATATACTTTGACTCGCACCTCTAGTGTTAATTTTCCAGTTCAAAGAAATGTTAGATTTACTGGACACGTCATGACATCACCGTTTTACTCCGTTTCCATTTATCAAGAAAAAACGTTCCACATAACGATTCACGCGAGACAGTATGTACTTTACCATTTTTAGGAAAAGCCTAAAATACATGATTTATCTGTAATGCAATCTGGGTGTGAATGTGGTGACATCAATCTTTGCTTTGGATACAGCATTCAGTTGGTTCTTCAGTAAACACCAGGCTTTTAAGAGATCTACTTTTTGATTTGCTCTAAATACCAATGTCATTATGGTTACCTATGTGCAATGGCATCCGTATAACTATCCTAGAAATGGTCAGACGCAGACATCCCTCTCTGGTCACCAGATTTGTCTCTAATGGCTCGGACACGGCCAACCGATCCCAACTGATCATAGAGATATATAATGGTTTCATTTCCGTAATGGTTACCATACCTGACCAATCTGACCATTGACTTTGATCTCCCTGACTTGACCATTGCAAGATATGTGTGTGATGTACAACAACACATAGATCGTTCTTGATCAATCTCATTTGATTGGATTATTTTACATCAATATACCTAGACCGACGATGAGTCATTCGTTTGAGATTTCAAATTATTTCATACCTACTTAAATATAGTAAAATAAGGAGATGATTATTGAAACGTCGCCATTAAAATGTTGGTGGATTAACCCTTACACTAAATTGCTACCCCCTAAAGATTTTAATGACCTACCAAGAAAATCGTCTTGAATAATTAATCATAATGGTTTGTCTTGATATTTGTTACTCATAAAACTTTGTTCCAAAATACCAAAATATTCAGAAGGTTTGTATTCTGGGTAAAAGTTTGAGAAGTTTGCTCATGGGTAAAATCTGTCTTGCTGTGTGACTAAGAAAGTATAGTGTCTGGCAGGACTGACTGAAACCAATTTATTTGTTATTTTGTTATATATTTGGCGATTGAATTGTGAAGCATTGAATGGTGATCTGTGTTCAAATCCCCGCAGTATGAATTCCCGTGTGTAAATTACGTATGGTGAAGATGCATTGGTTGTTGGAAATCTAAGAAAGAAGAGTCTAAAAATAATAACATGTTAACAGTGTTATTTCTGAATACACCATGGCCGTGTAGAGAGCGAAGGGAAGCATCAAATTTTCAATTAAAATCATGAAATCCTCTATTTAACCGAAGAACGTTTTAGTGAACTAACGAAATTACTAATAATTAATTTTAATTTTGTTTTATTCTTAAAATCATATTGCTGAATGAAATGAATATTTGTTCTTACCGATTCAAAAAAATAAGTCACCAATTTGTCAAATTCATTCATCTTCCATTCTCCCATCGTCTGTCAATTTGTCTGTATGTTTTATTATGTCTTATTCAAACACTGTTTGATAGACTGTCAGTCTGTCAGTCTGTCAGTCTATACATTTCCTTCTTTTTTAACGTATCTATTATTAAGCTTTATCTTCTTTTTCATTTAACAATTTCCTTATTTTCTCCCACTCCCTATTCACATGTTATTCATCCCTTATTATCTTGTTCAACAAACACGAGATCAAAGTTGTTATTTGTCCGCCATTGTGATTGCGGCTCATATGAACCGTCGGCCATCAATTCCTTTACATCCCTCTAAACAATGGCCGCCCACCGGTGATCCTGACTGCAAGGCTCGTACTTGATAACTATCTCATCTTTCCTTTCTTTTATTGGGGGATGAAGTATACGACAAGACGTACTCTAACACATAACTGCTCCTGATTTGGTGTCAATAGGCTTGAAGAATATGAAGATGTTTTTGATTGTTGTCAGCACAAAGGATGTAGGACGGCCTCTTTGACACTTGCCTTTATCTATGAGTGCACTGATCGTGCAGAGTTCCTTGTTATATCTTCAAAGAGAATGCAGATCAATCTGTCGCCATTTGTCAAAAGATGTTCTGTTATGATTACAATCACAATCGAAGCTTGAGGGTGGCGTAGGAGACAACGGGCGTTGCTACCGTTATTTTTTTCTCCGTTTATGTTTTGCAAAGGGCAGAGGTCAGTAACAAAAGAAAAATAACGGTTTTGAAAAAGATCCCGTTAAGATTAATATTCTAAGAATGCATTTCAATCCAAAATGTCACCAGTCAGCATTTAGACAAAATGTTAAACCTTAAGCACTTTATAAATTTATGAATTCAAATGGCAAAGAGGATAATTTGTCAACTTACTTCCACGCGGTCGACCAGGGTTCGATTCCGTTGATGTATAATTCGTTTAATCTATGTTAAAGTAAGATTACTCATTGTCAAGCAAATATTTACCTTAATCCGCCTAATAACTAATTTCTTCCTGTATTATAAGAGGAACTTATCATAACGGATAGCGGTCACACTCTGGGCGAAGAGAAGCACCTATATGTTAAAACAATTAATTTGATTGTGAAAAGCAGTTCGCTAAAGTAAAACAAGTCGATTGGTTGACTCTGTCCTAGCTACGAGCAAATGGTTGAAATAAATAAAACTCCAATTGGAATCAATGTATAATTTACTTTTAACTGTACTTATCTTCATAACAACATTATCTTCAGGAAACAAAGTTGAAAAATGATTTGTTCTCATATATATGATACATGATAATGTACATTCGTCCGTTACAATAAAATCGTATCAAAGTTTGACAATTACTTAAGAATTGACTAAAACAAAAATGCCTTACTTCTAACATATACTTACGCACATTCTCGTACTCATAATTTGTGTACAGAAAGTATTATAAAGAAGAATAGAGCGTGTTTTTTTTAATGTATTCATTATTGAGGAGTAGATCAAATGACTGCTGCATTGTCACTTAACAGTACGATATGATGAGCAAACTTTGAAAGTGTTTGCATCCATTTCTTTTGTCTTTATTTTTACAAGTCCTAATTTCTAATTGTTTTATTTAAAGCGTGAACTTGATATTGAAAGAATAAGTATGAAATGTAAGCATAACACATTTCATGTGATCCAAAACAATTATTACTTTAATATAACAGTCTGAAATTCAGAAAAAATCAGAGACTTTCTTGTCGACTCAATATGAAGCGATTGATTACAAGTCGTGGAATTAAAGCAACCAAATAGTTTAAAAAGCACCGCTAATGAACAATTTATGATAAAAAGTTGAACATTCTTTCAGAAGAATAAGAAAATATTAAATTGTCTCAATTTACAAGAATGTCAAATGGGTTTGATAACCATTTTGTTTCGCTTTGTGCGACAAAACTCTACATTCGTTAATCAAAGGCTGTATATTATTATTCTGAATATCTTTGTCACGATGTCTTGTTTTATCTCAGAACAAAGGGGCAAAAAAGCAGCCTCGGGGATTTATCATAAAATCTTGATAATGTTAGTTAATGCATATTAATAAGGTAGATATCTAATATCTATGTGTTAGAAGGGGGAAGTCTTAAGACAAATGTGCTGATACACATCTATGAATAAGAATTGCTGTAAGCGGAAAAGGTTTGTATTTGATTAGAATGATACAAAGAAATTCCTTAAAACAAAAGAGAACAGTTTTTGATACATAAACTGCTTTGAACATTTATTTATAACTATGATTAAGAGAGATCTAAGTGCACCCATTTTTTCGCCATCCTTAAATTTACTAAATAGTCTTCTGAACTCTTAACTTAGAAGTTACGAGCTCTATTCAATCCAAATTCTGTCATTAGAAAGGAAAATATACAAACATTTCCTTGTTTGTCACAAAAGGAATTGATACTCGACTATACACAATGGAAGATCTTGTATTAAGGACTTGAGCACCTCATAAGCAGCTTCCCATGTAGCTGAGAACGTAAATGAGTGTCTCCGCTAGGTGCGTCGGGGATTTACTATTTTGTAAAGCTATTTTGCCAGCCATACTACAGGAAAAGCGCTACATTAATGCAATTATTATTGATTATCTCATTGTTATTATTATATCTCTCTTTTTCTCTCTTTTCGCTCCCCCTCTCTCTCTCTCTCTCTCTCTCTCTCTCTCTCTCTCTCTCTCTCTCTCTCTCTCTCTCTCTCTATCTCTCTCTCTC